>PVKU01010964.1:0-47488 GCA_004027475.1 Anoura caudifer | reverse complement strand
CTGTCACTATCAAATATTTTAGCAAGAATATATATGAATATATATAAAGACTTTTTTCAATTACAATTTACATTCGATATTACTCTATATTAGTTTCAGATGTACAGCATGGTGCTCTGACAATTATTTACTAATAATAATTTTAATACCTGGTACATATTTAAATTATCCCAAATGCCTCCAAAATATTTTTAATATATTTTATTATTACGCTATTACAGTTGTCCCATTTTCCCCCATCATTCCCCTCCACCCTGCACACACGTTCCCATCCACATTCCCCCCTTTAGTTCATGTCCATGTGTCATAAGTTCTTTAGCTTCTACATTTCCCACAGTATTCTTGCCCTCCACCTGTCTATTTTCTACTCACCGTCTATACTACTTATTCTCTGTACCTTTTCCTCTCTCTCCTCCTCCCACTCCCCTGTTGCTAGCCATCCATGTGATCTCCATTTCTGTGGTTCTGTCACTATTCTAACTGTTGGCTTAGTTTTCTTTTGGTTTAGGTGTGCTTGTTAATATCTACGGGTTTGCTGTCTTTTTATTGTCCTACTTTTTATCTTCTTTTTCTTAGATAAGTCCCTTTCACATTTCATATAATAAGGGCTTGGTGATGATGAACTCCCTTAACTTGACCTTATCTGAGAAGCACTTTATCTTCCCTTCCATTCTAAATGAAAGCTTTGCTGGATAGAGCAATCTTGGATGTAGATCCTTGCCTTTCAAGACTTGGAATACTTCTTTCCAGCCCCTTCTTGCCTGGAAAATCTCTTTTGAGAAATCAGCTTGACAGTCTGATGGGAACTCCTTTGTAGGTGACTGTCCCCTTATCCCTTGCTGCTTCTAGGATTCTCTCCTTCATTTTAATCTTGGCTAATGTAATTATGATGTGCCTTGGTGTGTTCCTCCTTGGGTCCAACTTCTTTGGGACTCTCTGAGCTTCCTGGACTTCCTGGAAGTCTATTTCCTTTGTCAGATTGGGGAAGTTCTCCTTCATTATTTGTTCAAATAAGTTTTCCACTTGTTACTCTTCTTCTTCCCCTTCTAGTACCCCTATAATTCGGATGTTGGGACATTTAAAGATGTCCTGGAAATTCCTAAGCCTCTCCTCATTTTTTTGAATTCTTGTTTCTTCCTTCTTTTCTGTTTGGTTGTTTCTTTCTTCCTTCTGGTCCACTCCATTGATTTGAGTCCCAGTTTTCCTCCCACCTGTACTGGTTCCCTGCGTGTTTTCCTTCATTTCACTTATTGTAGCCTTCATTTGTTCATCTAATTTGTGAGCAAAATCAACCAATTCTGTGAGCATCCTGATCACCAGAGCTTTGAACTGTGCATCTGGTAGGTGGGCTATCTCTTGGTCACTTAGATGAATTGGCTCTGGGGCTTTGATTTGTTCTCCCTTTTGAGCCATTTTTGGGGAAGGGTTTGTTTGTTTTTGTTTTGGTCTGGTCACAGCTGTTATGTATTGAGAGGCAGAGCCTTAGGTGTTCCCCAGGTCAGGGCACCCCAGACACTGGGTTGTGACGCTGTATGTGGGGACAGTGTCCGAGAGGGAACATTGGCACTTGCGCAGCTCTCTCTTGGATTCCAGTCCCCTCTGCCACTTCCCCTTCACCTGGATTATCTGCACACGAATGTGGGACCGCCTGGTCAGCCACCCACATTACTCAGCCTCACAGGGTCTGCCTGTTGCCACCTGTGTGCCTGGGGTCTGCTAGCTGCTGCTGCCTGAGCGCCCAGGTCTACCAACCTCCACTTTTTCCTGCTGCTACTCCACCCCTCTTCCTGGTCTGTATGAAAGGTTGTTGGACTTCGGTACAGTTCAATTTTCTATGAGTTCTGGTTGTTTTCTTGTTTCTAAATCTTTGTTGTCCTTAATTTTGGTGTGTCCACCTATGCCTCCATCTTGGCCAGAAGTCTGCCTCCAAAATATTTTTGTAGCTGCGTATCTGAATCAGAATCTCACTAAACTTGACACTGAATTTGAGAGAAAAACATAGTGTCAGAGTAAAGGAAGAAGAGTTGTTTCATTAGAAGAGACAGTGACTGGCCCATGTGGCTCAGTCAGTTGGGCACCATCCCACAAGTTGGCAGGTCACTGGTTCAATTCCTGGTCAGGATATATGCCTAGGTTGCAGGTTTGATCCCCAGCTGGGGCACATGTGAGAAAAAACTAAGCAATATTTTTCTCTCACATCAGTGTTTCTCTCCCTCCATTCCACTCTCTCTAAAAATAAATAAATAAAATCTTTAAAAAAAGATTCAGAGTCCTTTAAAAAAAAAAGAAGAGGAAACAGAATTTTGTGGTCTTAGGGCAATGATCAAATGGAGTTTGTTTATGGTCATCTGGTATAAGGCAAATTTGTGAGAGAAAATGGAAAAGAGACTCTATAGCAATTCTTTGCTGCATTAAACATAACCCAGATATCTTTTCCTTTCACAGGATCTGGTAGAAAATACTCTACTGCCCACTTCAAGCCAGACTTACAACACCCAGCTGGTTCCCATAATGGTATGTTCGACTCCAAAGTCTAAGGGTCATTGGGACAACATTTCTTATATGTCACTGGACTCTCTATCTCCAATCTTGCCTTGTACTCCAATTAAAACTTCTGCCCAAATTAAAAAAAAAAAAAACTGAAAGAAAACTTTGATTAAAACATTAGTGGAATATAAACAAAGGTGATAAAGATGAATAAGGAAATCAACAAAAATTACTTTGACATCAAAAGGCAAATAGTTGCAAAAAATTTTTTTTAGATTATACCAAGAACAGTGAATGAGTAAGAGAAAGACAGAAATTTCAGGTCAAAGTAAAGAATGGATTCTTGGATAGCTTGAAAACAAAATTAATAAGGAAATGAAATTTCTGAACACATTTAAAAAGATTTAAATTTTTTACCAATTTGACACAAAGTACTGACATTAACTAAGGTAGCATAAAACTAATGATATGTCACTACAACCTGGACATCAATAACAAACTGGTTAAATGATGTTATTAACTTAAGGAGTATTTAAGTTTTGTCAATGCCAAGAAAACTTGAAATTTTCTGAAATTTTATAGCTTATATATAAAAATCTTGGTAGAGAATTTCCCAAATGTCATAGAAATCCTAAAAATATACATGACATTACCAGCAATGAGGTATGAAACTTAAAGAAATTTATCCAAGTCATCAATAATAAAATAATTTCTCACTCATGCTAGAGACTAAATCTTCTTTATGTTCTCTACATAAAAAGTTACATTACAAAATCATTGTATATAAAGAGGCTATCAAAGCAACCAAGGAAAAAATAGGGGAAAATTATTCTATTGATGTCAGGTTTTTAATATATAAAATTATCTTATTTTTTTAGATTTTGTGATGTTTATGTTATTTGTCAGCTTTTTTAATTTGGAATTTGTTGCAACTCTTTTTCCAAATAAATACTCACATTTGTACCTAATTATATATTATTTTCTTGTAACAAACTACCTGCCCCAAACTGTAAAAGCATCTATCCAAAAAAAACCTAGACCCCCTACACTCAGGTGAGGTAAAAGTTGAAACTGTAAGCCCCAGTAAGGGCAGGCATGTAGTTACATTTCTTAGGTGTTTTTTTAACCTTTTCTCGGCTGGAACCTAAGACACAGGCCCTGTAGTTCCCTGTGGGTGGAGTTGATTTACTTCTGGTTGATCTATCCTGAAGTGTGGCATTCTGGGGTCCTAGCTTTCTGAGGGATTTTCTCCTCTTAGACTCTCCAGCATGGGTGGCCACTTGGCTTCTCTGGCACCTAGCAATTTCCAAAAACTGCTGCAGTTTGCCCAGTTCAGCAAAAGCAGGAGGACAACAGCCAGGGGCTTTGGTGTTCTACAAACCTCTCATGGTTGCCACCATCAGTGAGATTTGGACTTGGCAATCCCTTATTATCTTCTCACTTCTAAGATGTTTTAATATTTTTTATCCAGCATTCTTAATTGTTTTCAGTGAATGGCCAACCTGAATTACCAAGTCATAGCTCTGGACTCAAAATCTTATTTACCTATTTTTATGCTGGATTTAGAAAAGGCTTATATCCTGTCAGGTGTCTTTTTTAAAATTAAGTTTAGTTAGATTAAAACATATTTTTAATAAAAAAATGCCCACAGTTCTTTTAAGTAAATAAAATTAGTGCCCTCACACATCGTCCTAATTCTATGCTATTTTTTCAAATTTTTGAAGCTATAGTCTAGATAATGTTTAGAATTATGCTTTCTTTTTTGCTTTTGTTCTCAACATTTTATCATAAGCATGCTCACATCATGAAAAATGCTTGATGAACATTTTATTTGATTGTTCTATAAAACTATATGCACTGCTCTAAATTATACAGAAATAATGTGTGGTTTAATTAATTCAAAATAACATCTGAGAATAAATAAAACATACATATGCTTTACCTAGACTTTCCATTCCATGAAGTTCAGCTCTATAGGTCAGGTTCACTGACCAGACTAAACTGCTGAGAGGCTTGTTTAGGGATCTCTCTCTTTCTCTCTCTCTGCCTCTCCGTTTCTCTGTCTCTCTGTCTCTCTCTTATCTATCTATCTATCTATCTATCTATCTATCTATCTATCATCTAGCTATCTCTTTCTTTCACTCTGAAGCCAGGCAGCTTTTAACTGAGTTATTCCTCCTGATTAACAAAAGAAATGAGTTTTCATTTTTTCACGGCATATCTGAACAAGTGGCAAAGGAGGTGACTCTGGAACAATCAGAACTCAGTGTTTTCTCAAACATACACACTTCTTTGAAGATCCTTTAATTTGAAGAATTTCTGATATATATGTATGTGTGTATATACATGTATATGTATATATTTGTGTGTGTGTGTGTGTGTGTATAAGAGAGAGAGAAAGGAGAAAGAAAGAACATCAATTTGTCATTCAACTTAGTTATGTATTTATGGGTTGCTTCTTGCATGAACCCTAACCCTAACCAGGGATCAAACACACAGTCTTGATATATTAGGATGATGTTCTAACCAACTGAATTATGAGGCCAGGACCCTGATATACATTTCTTAATAAATATATACGTTTGAGTTTAGAAGAGAAAACAAAACACATGCATTTCTCTCCCACCAATCTCAAATCCCACTGAAATAACAGCAAAGATATAAGAAAGAAATAAACCTATTACTGCTCTAATTTTTTCAAAACTTGGAACCCATGACATGACTCCAACATTCTGATGATTTTGGGGGGGAAAGAGAGTGGACAGAGTGTATCAACAGACTGCAGGGAGCTGCATCCCAGGACATGCAGCAGAGACCACAGGGACTTAGGGGCTATTCTCCTGGCAACACCTCTGAGCTCCAATTAGTGATCAAGATAAATGGAGGAGTACATATGGAGAGAGACTGGCAGCAGTTGATATCTGTCACCAAGCTTAAGTCTAAAATTTCTTCTCCGGTGAAATTACATAATCTGCCTGAAAACCAGAAGTGTTCTGGGTATGGGTGTTGGTGCTACAGGGCAAAGCCCTGTTGGCTTTGTCACTGATAGGAGAAGGCCTGCATATGTGCTTCCCATAAATGCACCCTGAAATAAAATCTGTTAGTTGGTAACCCCCACATACATACAGAACATTTCTGTCTGATTAGCTATTGCTGCTTAACAATTTGTCCCAAAATGTTGAGACTGAAAATATCAACCATTTTATTATATCTCATAATTATTGACTCAGAAATTCAGGCAAGGCTCCACTGGACAATTTTGCTGCTCCATGTGACATTAGCTCAGGTCACTTGGTCGTATTCAGATAGAGGATGACTGATCTAGAGGGCTCAAATGGGCTTTACCCATTTCTACCAAAGCTCCGCTGGGATAGTCCTCTGGAGTGCCTATCTATAGACTTTTCAACATGGAGGTCTCAAAGTAATTGGACCTCTTACATAGTTACTCAGGGATCCCAGAGATCCAAGAGGCAGAAGGGGGAAGGCTCCAATGTCTGGAGACCCAGGCCCAGGTGCTGGCATATTGCCGCACTCACCATATTCTATTGGTCAAGTAGTCAGAGAGCCCATCTAGGCTCAAGGGGAGGGAATATAAGTGTCACCTCATATTCCAGTGAGTAAGAGGGAGGCAAAAATAAGCAAAACAAGCCACTAAATATATGTGCTGTAAAAAGATTATTTGAATTATAAAGAAAAAGTAATTAGATCAGGTAGAGAGTATCAGGAAGGATGGAAATGCAGTTTATAGATGGTGGTCATGGAAGTCCTCACTGTTTAGATAACTTTTGAGCAGGAGCATTAAGTAAGTAAGCCATGAGAAATGTGGCTGTTACTCTAAATACAATGGAACATCTTTTGAGGGTTTTCAACAGAGGGTGAAATATGGGCTAATGAATTTTAAAGAGATACTCAGTGCTATTTGGATAATAGACTGAAGGAAAGATGAAGAGGGAAGTAGGGATACTAACTAAGAGGCTACTCTAATAATCTAGTCAACAAATCATGTTGATTGGGACCAGGATAATACAGTAGTGAATGTATTAAGTGGCCAATTCAGTAAAGATACTCTGGCTATAGCCATACCTACAAATATCTTTTTAGATTTCTGGACTCAATGCTAGTGCACTCATGCATGCGTGTGTGTGTAGGCTTTCACACACCAACAGGCAATTCACAGACACCAGCAGGTTGTTCCAGATATCAACTCAATTCTAACACTAGCCACTGGGAGATAGCATCAGCTTCAACAGGCAAAGGACTCAGTCCTTTAAGACCACCCTCCACTTCAGACACTAATCCCAAACCCAGGCTGCTACTTGTGCTTCTGACTGACCTGCTGTAAATTAAGGGTTCCAGTGACCCCCTCCAACTTAGGATGTTAATCACAAATCCAGGTTGTTACCAGTACTTCTGACTGACTAGCTATATCAGAAGTTCCCATGACCCTCTCTTTGGGTTCAATTACTTTGCTAGAACAGCTCACAGAACTCAGGACACTCAATAGATTACTGATTTATTACAAAAGATATTAAAGGGCAAGAATCAACAAATGAAGAGATACAGAGGTGAGGTCCCAAACAAAGGAGCTTCTGTATTCAGGAAGCTTAGGGCCCAGGAAAGCAGCACTTGAAAGCATTCTAGTTCCCCAACCTGCAAGCTCTCAACCTGCAAGAATCCTGTCCTTTGGATTTGTATGGAGGCTTCATCACATAGACATAATTGATTTGATTAAATCATGATTAAATCATTGAACACTGGTGCTTGATACAACCTCCAGCCCCTCTCCCCACCCTGGAGGTCAGGAGGATAGGATGAAAGTTCCAACCCTGAAATCTAGTGGTTGTTTCTCCTGACAGCTAAACCTGACCTTTAGGTGGGGTCCAAAAATTACCTCATTGACATAACAAACAACATCTTTCTTGATGTCATCACTTACAAAATTCCAAGCCTTTTAAGAGCTCTGAGCCAGAAACCAGAAATGTGGTAAAAGGCCAAATATATATTTCTTATTATAAATTACAATATTATAAAATATATTTTCAATAAATAAATTTTTACCCTTATATATCATAACAAATTCATAGTTTGTGAATTATTAGTAAGAAACAAAAAGTAATATTCCTTTTTATTAAAGTATAATTTACATACATTAAAATGTGGAGGACTTAAGTGACCCATTTGATTATTTTTCTTTTTTATTAATATTTATTATATTTTTCCATTACCATTTAGTCCCTCCCCCAGCAATCACCATATTGTTGTCCATGTCCTTAAGTCCTTTTTCAATATTTGTCAGTCCCTCCACCCCCTATCATACCCCCCCACAGATGACATCTTGTTCTCCATCTAAGAGTCTGTCCCCATTTTTTTAATCAACTGTTTATTCATTAGATTCCACATATGAGTGAAATCATATGGTATTTGTCTTGTTCTAACTGGCTTATTTCTCTTAGCATAATGTTCTGCAGGTCCATCCATATTGTCACAAAGGGTAAAATTTTATTTTTTTTACACCTGAATAGTATTCCATTGTGACAACATACCTGAAAATTTTATTCTTTTTTACACCTGAATAGTATTCCATTGTGGGTCCTTTATATATGTTCATTTACAACCGTTTCCTTTCTTTCCCATGTTATTTCCTACCCTCCTCCCCTCTGGTTACTGTCAGTTTGTTCTTAATTTCAATGTCTCTGGTTCTATCCTTTGTATTTCTTTGGTGTCAGTTGTTATTTCTCTTTCATTTCTGATTTTATTTATTGAGTCCTCTTTTTTTTTTCTTAATGATTCTGGTTAAAGGTTTCTCAATCTTGTTTAGCTTTTCAAAAAAACAGCTCTTGGATTCTTAGATTTTTTGTATCATATTTTTAGACTCTATTTTGCTTATTTCTGCTCTGATTTTTATTACTTCTTTCTACTCATTTTGGGCTTTGTTTGTTTTTCTTTTTCAAGTTCCTTTAAGTATAAAGTTAGATTGTTTGAGCTTTTTCTTGTTGTTGTGTGTTTCGTCTTGTTTTTTAGATAAACCTGTAACACTATGAATTTCCCTAGCATTGCTTTCCCTGTGTCCCACAGATTTTGGGTTGTTGTGTCCTCATTTTCATTCGTTTCAAGGTATCTTTTGATTTCTTCCTTGATCTCATTTTTCATCCATTCCTTGTTTAACAATATGTTATTTAGCTTCCATGTTTTTGCGTGTTTTTTGGTATTCTTGTTATAGATTTATACTTTCATCACAATGTAGTCAGAGAAGAGGTTTGAAATGATTTCAAGCTTCTTAAATTTATTGAGACTTGTTCTGTGTCCTAATATGTGGTCTATCCTAGAAAATATTCCATATGCATTTGAAAAGTACCCTATTTTGCCATATAGAATGTGCACCCATGTTTCTGTGTGCATTATACATGGGATTATTATACCCATAGTATGTAATCATTACACCCATGTATAATGTGTATCCTTATTTTTCCTAAGAAATTTTGGCAAAAAAAAACTGCTCATTATCCACAGCAGAATATGGTATGTATATTCTACTGATTTTGGATGACATGCTCTGAAGATATTAATTAAATTCATTTGATCTAGTGTCTCATTTAAGGCCAATATCTCCTTATTGATTTTCTCTCTGGAAGATTTATTCATTGAAATCAATGGGGTGTTAAAATCCCTGACTGTATCTCTATTTCTGTCAATCTCTCCCTTTATGTCCATCAAGATTTGCTTCATATATTTAGATACTCCTATGTTGGGTACATAAATGTTTACTAAGGTGATATCCTCTTGTTGGATTGATCACTTTATCATTATGTAGTGTCCTTCTTTGTCTCTTACTATATCTTTTGTTTTAAAATATCTTGTTGCATACAAATACTACTACCTCAGCTCTTTTTTCCTTTCCATTTGCGTGAAATGTCTTTCTCCATCTCTTTATATCTAATTTGTTCATATATTTCAATCCAAGATGTGTCTCTTGGAAGCAGCATAATATGGGTCTTGTTTTCTTATCCATTCAGCTATCTTATGTCTTCTGGTTGGAGGATTTAAGCCATTTACATTTAATTGTTCATAGATACATATTTAGTGACATTTTTATTAGACTATTTTATTCTGTTTATTTCTTTCTCTTTTTCTTCTTCTTCTTCTTTAAGCAAGCTCTTTAACATTTGTTGCTATACTGGCTTGGTGTTAACAAACACCTTTAACTTTTTCTTATCTGTGATGCTCCTTATTTTCCTTTGGTTTTCAATGATAGCCTTGAAGGGTGAAGTAGCCTTGGTTGTAGGTCTTTGCTTCCATCACCTTAAATATTTCTCACCACTCCCTTTTGACCTGGAACATTTTTGTTGAGAAATCAGATGACAATGGAATTGGTGTCCCTTGTATATAACTACCCATTTTTCTCTTGCAACTTTTAGGATTCTCCTTCTTTTTAAGCCTTATTATTTTAATTATGATGTGTCTCAGTGTAGCCCTCATTGGATCCAACTTATTTGGAACTCTCTGAGTTTCCTGGATTTCTGTGTCATTTTACTTCACCAGATTAAGGAAGTTTTTGGTCATTATTTTTTTAAACAGTTTCTCAATCCCTTGCTCACTCTATTCTCCTTCTGATATTCCCATGATGCAGATATTGTTATGCCTCATGTTTTCCAAAATGTTTCTTAAGCTCTTCTCATTTTTTTAAACTCTATTTTCTTTTTGCTGCTCTGCCTGTGTGTTTTTTTCCACCTTATCTTCCAAATCACTGATTCAATCTAACTTCATCTAATCTGCTTCATCTAACTTACTGTTTATCCCTTCCAGTATATTATTTATTTCAAATATTGCATTCTTTATTTCTCACTGGTCCTTTTTTATGGTTTCTGTGTCTTTTTTCATACTGTTGAGTATCCTTATAATCATTACTGCAAACTCTCTATGTGAAAATTTGCTTGCCTTCATTTCATCTAGCTCTTCTTCTGGAGATCTCTTGTTCATTTCAGGTCTGTTTATTCATCTTCCTATGTTGGCTGCTTCTTTGTATTTGTTTCTGTGTGTTAGGTAGATCTGCAAATACTCTGGTGTAGGTTTTTGTCAGATGCTACTTGAGACTGGCTCTGGTCAACCTGTTTGGAACTCTCAGCAATCCACAGCTTATGGCACCCTCTGCTGGGCATTTTTGTATGCAGAAAGAACCAGGCTATGCACCCATGCCAGCTTTTATCAGGACAAGGCCCATGGGAGGGTCAGCTGAAGTCTCCTAGAGCTCTCAGAGATCCACCTTAGTTGTTAAACTGATCAATGATATATCCTCAAGCTGTAATCATCAGCCCAGCTTAACTTTCACTAGGTGGGCAGAGTAATTCCTACAGGCAGATCTATTGCTTCCCCTCATGCTGTTGCCATTCAGATAGGAGTGCTCTGCTGAGAAAGATGGCTTCTGCAGTTTGGGGAATGACTCAGCGCAGAGATCCTGGTGATTGTTCCTTCATTTCTCTCCCCTGATTCATCAACCACAGACTCTCTTCAAGCATCTCTAGTGCACTCTGCCCTCCCTCTGACAGAGCCCAGGGTAAGTGACTGCAAACAAAATTGTATTTGTGGGCCCTTTAAGAGGCTCTCTGAGTCTCCAGCTGTCTCTCCCTGACAGACACAAACCCTGCTGCTTTTCATAGCTGGATGTTACTTGGTTCCTTTCTGGCTCTGGTGCTGTAGCCTGGGGAGCCCACCTTGGGGTTTATACCTCACACTTAGGGGGAACACCCCAACCACTGAAATATCCCTCTGGAACTTCAGCTGCTACCAGTGGCAGTTCAGCCAGCCCTCTTGCCTCCTCTGAACTTCCTACCATTCACGTTATGGTAAAGTGGTTTCTTCTGTCTGTCTGTGGTTATAAGGTTTCTCTCAAGCTGATGTTCAGTTGATTATTCAGCATGATTTCTCTACAGTTTACTTGTAATTCCAGGTTGGTCCTGGGAGGAGGTTAGTGTAGCTTCTACTTACTCCTCTGCCATCTTTGATCATTTGGTTATTTTTCACATATATATGTATTGTTATAACCATCCAGAATCCCTCTTGGACCCTCACTGCTAATATTACCTCCAGAGAAAACCATTATTCTGACCTCTATCATAGAGATTTGTTTGTTTATGCACTTTGTATAAATGGAATAATATAAAATATATCATTTTATGCCTGTCATATTTCACTTATTTATATCTGCAAGATTAATCCAGATTATTCACATCACAATAGGTTTATTTCTCTTGATTGAATATAGCACTATTTATTTATAAAGATGTAGTTAATAATATTTGCTGATGATTTGAAAATGAAGTCTGAGAGAAAGATAGGAATCATTTTTTGTCTGGTCTTCTAAAACATTGGAATTACCATGGAAAAGTCTGTAGAAGGAGCAAGTTTTGATGTGTGGGGATAGGAAATGGTTCTGTTTGGGGTATGCTACATGTGAGATGCCTGTTAGACATTTAGTGGAGAAATTAAAGTTGTAGCTGTGTATCTACATCTGAAATTATGGGAGAATTCTGGCTAAAGTTATAAAAAAAAGTAATTTAATACCTTGGGACTGGATAAAATCTTTGAGAAAATGAAGGTGACTATCCAATAAAATCAGCTAATGACTGAGCTCTAAGCAATGTTAAGAGCCCAAGCAGGAGGATAAACATGTAAAGGAGACAGAGAAGGCATACCTGATGAGGTAGGAAAAGAACCAACTGGTGTCCTAAAAGTAAAGTAAGAAAGGATTTCAAAGAGTGAACTGTGACAAAGACTGCTCATGGGCCAGTAATGACTGGGATTGACTTGACCATAACTGTTTCATTGGGGACTGGAGAAAAAGACTGATTTGATTCCTGCCAAAGCAACTGCTGCTTTCCACACAATAGCTATGCACTGTTCTTCTTTAGTAACAAGAACTCTGGTTTTATTTGGGGTAAAACACACCAAACTATGCTTTCTAATCTCCCTTTTACCAATATGTGACCACATACAACAAGTAAGTAGATATATGTGTCGAATGCTGGGAAGTAAGCTAAAAAGAAGCTGATTCAGCCAGGAGCACCCTTAGCCATTTTGCTGTGATAGTTCTATGAAAAAATATGTATATTTCAGTGGCTTACAACAAACATTCTATTTCATGCTTCTGGATCAGTAGTTTCGCTGATTTGAGCTGGGCTCACAGAGTTTGACTAAACAACGCTGAATGGCTTTGGATCAGATTCAGGGCTGCTTCATTTCCAGGCTCAAAGAAAAACATCAGTTCTCATCATAGGGGTGGGAACTCTTAGAAGGCCTGTGGAAACTTGCCATTGCTTTAATGTTTCAGCTCAGAATCCACAAGGTCACATCAACCCATTGACCAATAAATTTACATGATTAGGCCCAAAGTCAATAAAAAGGATTATTATTCTCTACCAACTATAAACCATAGCAGGAGACTGGAGGTAAAAGAAAAAAATTGTGTGCAAATAATAACATCCACCACACCTTCCTTTCTTCATACTTCCTTCTATATACTAAAACCCAAACTGATGGCTGGATCACCAGTAGCCTATGTGGGTCATGATGTGACCTTGGAAGCACCAAGCTAAAGTGGTAGAGTAAAAAGTTATGTCCTATCTGTTCATGGAGTCAATCTATAAACTCTGACCAGACTAAAGCTGACTTGATTTTATGTGGAAAGAAAAACTGATACCTTTTAAATTTATTTTTATGTTCATTTTCCAAAATATGCCACTAAACCTAACACTAAGAGACATAAAGGAGTTTAAGTAAGAATGGGAGGTGCATGAACAATACCTTCAAGGAATTTTTCTATACAGAAGAGCAGAGAAATGGAATAGTACCTGAAGAGGTAAAGGAATAAAGGGATGTTTGTTTTTCATTTTAAGTGGAGAAGTATTATGGCATGTTATATGATGAAGAGAAAAATCCAATAAAGAAGAAAAGTAATTGATACAAGAGAAAGAAAAGTATTGCACTCCTTGCCCTGAGTAAATAAGGGGAGAAGGAACCTGTGCCTACCTTGGCATGTGGTACTCAGAGGTGCATTTGTTTTTCCATAATCATAGAGCAATTTATACCCAATATAGGATCTGAACTATTTAAATTCTATAAATTTTTCCCATCAGTTTTCCAGGCAACTTCATATATTAAAATGTTTTTATTTATGTTTTTAGTTTGTATAAATACCAGTTGCCCTTACTCTACTCCTTCCCACATTGTTCTTCATTTTGAATTGGGACATGAAGTAGAGGGAAGGTTTATACTGTTTGAGATTATATGATTAATCAAAAGATGGCCCAAATAGCCTACAATAAAGAAATAATTTATTAAATGGCATAAGTTATTTTGAAAATAAAAATGTAAGACACAGAAAGCTTATAAATCAAGTAAATAAAAATTCTATTTTTCTAAGTTTTTTGTTAAAATGTAATTTTTAAACCTACAGATATTTAGAGAAAGTAAAAATATACTTCCTTGTTTGATGGAACTGCTACAATTTCAAATATATAAATCCACTGACAGCATTAATTAAAGTTTAATTCTCTCTCTCTGTCTCTCTCTCTCTGATGTGAGTAGCATAGTGTTTTTACCTGAATAATGCATGGCTTTTCTTCCCTGTTCTGTCAGATAAGAGAGGCAGGACACTTTTAAATACACAATTTTTTTCCAGAGAGAGAAGCTTGGGGAGAAATATCTAAAGTTCCACTTGAGATTTGTCAACTTTGAAATACCTACTAAACATCCCAATGGAGATGTTAAGTAACAAGCTGGATATACAAGTCTGGAGTCCAGGGAAAAGATCTGAAGTAGAGATATAATTTTGAGAGTCATCAGAATTTTGTTTATTTAAAAACATAGAACAGGGTAAGACCATCTAGGGATTTAGAATATGTTGCGGGGGGGGGAGATCCTTGCAAGGAGCATCAGGTGTAACACTTAGAGGGTAAGGAAATGATAAGAAATAATCAAAGGAGAGTGAGGAGAAGCTGATGGTGAGGAAAACAAGAAGAAAAGTATCCTGAGGTCCAAGAGAAGACAGTGTCTAAGAGGAGCTCTATTTTGATTAATAAAGTCAACATATAGAAGTGACATTAGATTGTGCAAATGACATTGGACATCATTAGTAATATTACTAAGAATATTTGGAGTGAAGGGTGGGAGTGAACAACCGTTTAGAGTGGGTTCAAGTGAGAATTCAAAAGATGTTAGAGACAACAGGAATAGTGAACTCTTTCTGGAGCTTTGCTGCAAATAGGGAGAAAAATAAATTGGGTGATGAGGTCATAAGGTTTGTTTGTCTTTAATTTGAGAGAAATAACTCACATTTGCTATACTATGGGAATGACCTGAAGGGGAAAAGTTGGTGACACCGGAGAAAGATGAGAGACTTACTTAAGGGGTTTAAGTGAGAAAGGACCAGATCTGTAGCATAGGAAGAAAGCTTGGCTTTAGCTGGGAATGTTGGCAGTTCATCCAGAAAGACCAAAAAATAGAATATATAGACACCGATGCAAATAAGGTGTTATAAGATGGTGGGAGTTTGTAGAAGTTCTTCCTAATTTATCCACTTTTCTTGGTATCATCAGCTAAGTGAGGATGGGAAGAAAATATGAGAGGTTTCAGGAGAGTAGGAAAGAAAGATATAACCATCTAGAATAGTAAAAAAGAAAATAAACCTGGAAAATATGATGTGATCACCTGGCAGCTTTAAAGGTCCACTGGAGGTTATTGTAAATATTGTTGCTATTGGTGTAAAGGGAGAGCAGTCTGCACAGCTGTATGTTTTACCACATCCATTTCAACTGTGGATTCAGGACTGGAAGACATTTCATCAGTGGTTTCCCCAAGAAATATGACAAAGTGAAACAGGCCAAGAGAGTTGAGGGTGTATTCAAGGAAATGGTTTAAATGATTGATCATAGAATTTAAGCTTGTGTCACAAGGGAGAGGAAACATGAAAGGGATGATGGAGAATATTAAAATGGTAACATCCGTGGATTGAAGTTCCAAGTGGAGACTAAAGTTATTGAAGTCAGATGGTAAAAGGGATGAGTGGAAAACAAGGTGGGAGAGTTGTAGGGTGCTTATAATTTACATTTTGGAGGAGATACAGTTTGGAGACAAGAGCAAGGCTTACCATGAATGTGAGTGCTGAGGTAGGGAAAGGACAAAATCACTCAAGGAGAGGATAAGGGAGCACACGGCCAGTGAATTGGAAAGATCATTAAGTGAATATTTAAAACACTAAAAATTACAATAGCAGAATGTTAGTGAGGATGACAATGAACCAGAAACCAACACCTTCACTGAGGATGAGTACTGATTGGCTAATTTCATTGTCTGATGACATGAGATGCAAAACTCATGCCTTTTTGGAGAAAGCAGGGAGAATTGTAGAAAGGGCCAAGAGGAGCAGGAATAAACTTGCCCACTCTAAGGCCCAGGGGTGTGAGGACTGTCAGAGAGTTGCAGGGGTAGCCTGAGCCCACAGCAAAAGCTAGGTTTCAGTTTTAGCAGGAATATTTTGGTCATTGTTTTGAAAATGTAATGAAAGGGAGAAAAGGGTAGAAGGAAGTAGAATGACAAGTTAGGAGGCTATTACAAAAATGGAGACAAAAGATGAAGGAGGCTTATCCCAGGAATACAGCAATAAAGGTGTTAAGAAATGGTCAGATTCTGATCACTTTCACGTATATCATATTTGATTGCACCATTGATTTTAAGGTGCCTCACTACTTTATATGCCACTAAGAAAGCAAACAATTCTGCCAATTAAATAGTAATATAATTTTTATTATTTCAGTTTAAGATGCAACTAAATTTCAGAGATGTTAAAAGATTAAAATATGCATCTCAGAACTGATGAAATATGGTATGTTGGTTGAATATACTACTGTACTGAGGAAGAAATTCTTTTCTCAAAAAAAAAAATGAGAATTAAACAAACTGTTTATTCAGCATCTTGGCTTGCTAGAGACATTCCCCACCAGCTGCTAGAGGAAAAGCCCTTGTTAGCTGACCTGCACTTGACACATTTTGCCGACAATTTACTAATTGGCTCCTGTTAAAAAATAACTCCATGTTGCTCGATATGTCTAATTAATAGCCATAAATCAATTCACTCATTTATACCTCCATATACTACTTGCTATTTCCAGTTAACGGTTCATGTCTGATCATTGTAGGAAGGTGGCTCAGAGTTGTCCATGCTGCAAATTTATCCCTGTCACAGGTGACTATTAAATTAGGGCCACTAGAAATAAAATGGCAAAACAGTAGGTAGTCTGTGCTGATTTAGAAGCCTTAGGTTCATAAGCACCTTTTTTCCCATGTTATATCAAACTGGCATGTTATCTTCCTCAGTGGTTCATAATTCTGGCTACACATTAGAAACACTTGGGGGTACTTTGGAAAAATACTTATTTCTCAACTCTATCTCAGACCAACTAGAACAGAATCACTAGAAGTGAGCTTCAAGCTTCCATAGTTTTGACAATTCCCCTAGTGATTCAAATATCCTGCTACCACTGAGGACCATGGGTGCTTGGTAGTTTTCTCATTAATAAGTAACAAACTTTGGTGAGCTGAGATAAATATGTATATGAAATATTTATTTCATAATATAAGCCATGGAATGATATATAGCAGTCATCAGAAATGAACATGGAATGATGTGGAATATTACAATGTGTCACTAATAAAAAATAAAACTATATACTTACTCAAATAATATTCTATCTATTTTTGTGTGCATACATGTCTAATTGATAGCTAATAAATAGATCAATATATTTATCATTCTATCCATATATTGTTTGTTATTTCCAGTTAATGCTTAACATTTTACGATTATGGAAGGATGAGTGTGCATCATCTGTAATGCAAATTTAACCCTATCCCTGATGAATGTGACATACACATATTCATACATATATGCACATATGATATACATACACATATATCAGGTGGGGCAAAAGGAGGTTTAGAGCTGTTCATTGGAAAATCCCGGGAAAGCCTACACCCCCATCACTATTGGTTTCAGATGGATATTTAAAAAAGAGCAAGGTTCAGGTAGTATTGTACTGAAAGCTCACACTCCTATTTCCTCCTGGAAATTTCTGACACTCCTCCAGTCCTTTTCTTCATAAGGAATTACATCATCACTGTTTTTCTTCAGCTCTCATCATTAGATCTATTCAGTTAACAGGAATATAGCTATACCATCTATCATCCACCAAGAATTCAGGCCCTTTCTTCCCTCTGCCCTGCTATGGTGGGCCAAGGAAAAGGCATTCCTTTTACTTCTGCTTTTGAAATTTCATGCAGGGTTTTGGGCCTCATCTTATAGAAAAGAGGAACCTTATCAAAACAGACTGTGGAAGGAGAGAGGGAGAGGCAAAGGGGTCAAACCAAGTTTGTCAGGGTAGGAAGCTACATAGGAATATGAGACCTCACCTTTTAATGGAGAGCATTATCATGTAAGTGTGTGTGTGCGTGTGTTCTCTTCTGCAATCTATCATGTGATATAATATTTTTTATTTAGGCAATGTATTTTCTTCCAATGGAAGGCCAATATTGTAAAAGAGAGGGATTAAAATTTCTATATCCACTAGGTTTGATTGGGGAAGCAGAACCACTGTGAGTAATGGCAGATAAGGAATTTAATATAAGGATTAGATTTTACACAAATATGGGTAAAGCTAAGGGTGTAGAGGTCCAGGAGGGGTTTGCCATAGATCAGAGGGAAGTCAATAACCAATGACCACAAAGAGAAACTTGGGGAGAAGTTTATGGAAGGCCATTGCCACTGGATGTGGTGGTGGGCCCAAAGTCTCTACAAATCAGCAGGGCCAGCAGTTAGGAAAAAAAATTAAGGAGAAACAGCAAATAGAAAAGACTATTAAAAAATGAAGTTCCTAAACACAGTTGGTAAGGACAGACTGAAACTTGCATTTGTCATTCTCTGCCTCTAACCTCAATGGTGTTAGGAACTCGAAGGAGAAGGGGACTCTTTAGGCCACACAGCTACACAGGAGTCTTGCTCAGAACTCAAAAAAGCTAAAGAGAGAAACTCAGTTGGAGCTGGAGGAGCTTCAAGCCAGGACATTGCCCCAGGCTAACATTATGAGCCAGTCAGTAAATGAGTTGCACAAGCTGCCGTGGTACCAGGTGTGCTACCTACAGAGCATAAGGGCTACTTTGCTTCCCATTTAAAATCTCACACAAATTACCTTTGTGGCCAACCCTAACCTGGCACTATAGAGGGAAGGAATAATTCTGGGAAATTAGTTCCACCTTAGCTAAATTGATATAGCTAAAAACCTCCAGGATCTCCCAGTAATGCATAAGAATTAAATCTCCCATTCCTAATCTTCATCTCACATATATTTTTGTCCAAAATATAAGTTGAATTTATCAGCTTGTTCTCTCTCAGTATGGAATAATTCCAATTCTCTTTAAAAGTTATTTAGTGAGGTATGTTCCATCAGGATGCCTGACTTTGCAGTCTTGTTTTAGAATCAGGTTATGGAGTAACCTACACTCAATGGCTTCCCCTGTCAAGTGCAGACCTTCTGTAATGCACATTTCTCTTTCCTGGGGACTTGGCTGAGCCCATTCATATCAGTTCAACTCTGCTTGTCAACTGCAGCTATAGGAACATTTCTGGGCATCCTTATTGCTACCTTTCCATTATCACTTTATAATTTTCTAATTTTCAAAAATTGAATATAGTTTTATATCATCCATGTATAATGTCAGGGCCCAAGACTTACTGTCCCAAAATATCCCACAATAGCATATTTGTTACTCTGAATTAAAGTTACTTGAGAAGCAGCCAGTGCCAGAGGGTACTTTTAACTCACCCTTGTCTCCTTGAATGCAAGAAATAAATTTCCCCTGTGAAAGGTGCCCTCCCCACACCTGAAAGATACCCCCGGAGTTAAACAACTCACAGCCAAAAGGTCTGTATAAACAAATCTTGTTGTCTCTTTTCTAATTTGCTTTTTGTTCAAATTCTTCACTAATGAATATCCAAGCCTTGCTTAGATTCATTTCTAATGAGCACTAACTGTCTTTGTCATATCAATTTCTCATAAATTTATTGTTTCTTTATCTAAAATAGTATAAAAATGTGCCTGGTTTGATCATATCTTTGAGCCTCATTTTAAGATTTGAGCATCACATTGTGATTCACCTATGTACATGTATTAAATTAGTTTTTCTCCTGTTAATCTAGTCTTATGTCAATTTTACCTTTTTATTACTAGACTAGCCATAAAAATTAAAGAAGGGTAGAAGGGGGGACTTCTCCCCCTCCCCAACAATAGCAAATTCTTCAACTCTCTCTTTGGGAGAGCTGAAGATGCATGTTAACTACATTCTGGTAGATACCCATCTTGTCTAATTAATAAACATTCTTTTGTGTTTATCCATTATTGTGGTACATAAAAAAAGTCAGATGTTCCAAATTACATTTCTAAAATTACACAGATCACTTGTTCAGCATTTGTTCTTTTTTCCAGTGTTTTTCAACATGACTCAAAATCACATGCCTCTTTAACATTTTTCTAGTTAATGCCAATGAAATCAAAAATTTCATTGGAAATCATTTCCCAGAGCCCACATATTTTATTCCTGGCCTTTGACCACCAGGATTAAATTTCAGATACTAACCTTTCTTTGTAGAATCAGTAATGTGCTATCTGGCAAAACACTCATAACAAGTAGATCAAATATTTCCTAAATAGTCAATAGAAAGTAATATTTTGAGGAAAAGAGAACTTAGTGCAATTAAATGGCAAACCTTGTATATGTTGCTAGACCATGTACCAGGCCTTTTCTCCGTCTTACTCAGCTATTCACGATCTCATATGCTGTTGAAAGTTAATAAATACTCATTGATGATTGATGACATTGAGCACACTCTACTCAGAGTCTGATGCTGTCAGATATTTACCAAGCAGCCCAGGTCAGTAAAATTTTTCACTGCTCAACTGGGTTCCTTGCCTCTGGGCTCTCCCTCCTGCAATCTGCCTTGGGTTCTAACACTAAATTAATCTTTCTGAAGCATTACTTTTATCATTTCACTCCATGTTTGAAAAATATGTAACATAGGCTTTTTGCCAGCTGGACTATATACAAACCCCTTAATATAATTGACAGAGTCTTTCATTTTCTGGCCTCATCTCCTGCCAGCTATCTCCCCACCAACCTCCCCTACCCTCTCGACTCTATACACTAGCTGTTCTCAAAGCCAAGTCTTCAAATGTGTCAAATGTGCCAAATGCTCTATTCTTTTTTCAGTCCTTTGCTCTAGCCATTCATTACTTAGTTCCCAACCTACCTTCATTTCATGGCCCCCTTTGCCTAGATAACTTCTGTTAATCCTGAAGAGTTTAGCTTTAGTATTTCTTACTCCTTAGAAAGGCATCCCTGGACCTATTTGACTGCTTGGGGTTTCTCTGTTTTGTGCTTCCCTGGTACCTGGTACTTTCCTGCCTGAAGCTGGCTGAATAACAATCCCTCAAATATATCAGTTCTTGATCTTTAGAAGCTGTACACATTACCTTATAAGCAAAAATGGTATGACTAAACTAAGGATCTTGACGTGGGGAGATTATCCTAGATTATCTAGGTAAACCCTAAATGCGATCACAACTGTCCATGTAAGAAAAAGACAGAAGGAAATTGTATAGAGGCAGAAGAGAAGACACACAGAAGGAAAGATGGTGTGAAAATGAAAGCTGGAAGAGGGAAGGACTATTCCTTCTCCCCTGGAGCCTCTGGAAGAAATACAGTCCTGCAACACCTTGATTTCAGCCCAGTGATACATGTTTGAACTTCTGGCCTCCAGAACTGTAAGAGAACAAATGTTGTTGTTATAAGGCACCGAATTGGTGGTGATTTGTTAAAGCAGCCTCAGGAAACTAGTACACTATCAGCAGAGGCCCATTGGACAACAGATGGCATGGTGAAGATGGCTAACAAAAAGAGTTAAATAAAGGGAGAGTGTAGAAGCCCAGGGCTGATGGTAATAAGTTGTCCTTAATACTCTGAAAGGACAAGGAAGGAGTAGTTACTAGAATTCAGTGAATACCTACATTGAGAAGGCTCCCCAATAGCAGCCATGGCCTTTAGCTAGGGGACATAGCCAACTCAAAGTAATACAGCAAGGAGAAAACCACAGGAATAAATATCTCAACCCTGCCCTCTCTTCACCCTCTCATCTCCATCCTTTTGTTTGACCCAGAAGCCAGGGCAAGAGACTCTTCATGCATTCCACAAAACTCAGAGCACAGAGTACAATGGAAGGAGGTGGTGAAAGTAGATTGGTAGGAAAAAATTGGTGCCATCCAGCACATCGGCTGCCCTATTCTACTGCAATTGCTCATTTAATTAGTTGACTCCCTTACTCTGCTTTAAATACACTGAGTGCAGCTACCCCATCTGTTCTCTTTACTATGAATCTCAGTGCCTGGCATGGTGTGAAGCCCAGACTACAGATTTTATAAAGTATTCATTGAATAAAATTGATTAATAAATCAATTTTAGAAGAATTGGAGATGCTCCATGAGACCTAGTTTCCCATTTCCAGTTTCCTTTTCCACTATTTGCCATTATGAACTCTCTGCTGGAGACCAAAATGAACCCCAAAATAGTAACCAAACATGCCTTATCTTTCTCACCTTCACACCTCTGCTCATGCCATTTCTTCTTCCTAAGCCATTATCAGTACATCTACTATATTCCTGTCATTCTTTGAGACATTCCTTGAGACCATCTTACAGGCTTCCTCCACCACGATGTCTAACTGGATCACCCTGTCAAAAATGATCCTCTCCTTCTTGGCCTTCTTTCAGCTTTTACTTGTATGCCCCTTGTACCAGTAATATTTTACTATTGTGTTCTGATGATATGTGTACAAATGTCATAATTCAACTTGAAGACCATCATTTCTTTCAGAGCTACTTCTCAGTCTCAAAAACAACATACTCTAAACAGGAGTTAGCCAAAAACTTTTAAAAATAAGTGCGCAAAAAGTATTGTTGTATAAGTAAATTAACTTTAAACATTCTGTTAATTAGCATATTTTATGGTCACTTATTTATCCTAGTCTCCATTTCTACTATTGAAAGCTTAAAAAAAATCTTCTTTGAATGTCAACTTTATCTCTTTCCATATAATAGTTTTCTTTTTTAATAAAAGTCATACCACAAACGATTTGTAAAGAACTTTAGATCCATGCTCTTGACTGGTATAGTCAGTAATTCATCATACTACTGTATGTTATACTATGAAGCATCATTATGAATAACTCCAAAGGTAGTGTGGTTGGAGGTAGGGGTAGTAACAGATCTTTTGGAATCTCTCTGAAACTTCTGAGGTTTGTCTTGAGGTGTACATTTACCAGTTTTTGGTATTCCTCAGAATACAAAGCAAGTTAAAACTTCATTTTAATATAACAGCTTATAAAAGGAGAAAAATAGAAAGCAAACAGGCATTGAGATTCAAAGGAGTGGCATATACACTAACCAAATTTGAAGACATTTTAATAAAATTCAAATAAGAGAAACAAATAGCAGACACAGAAGGCTAAAACTGAAATATTCTCTTGCAAAATTACATATCTCTTAACATCAAAATAAACACTTAAAACCATTCTTTCCCATGATTACCAGAAATACTTAACAACATGCATGAAAGTTTATGAAATTTACCATCCCATTTCACTATAGTATCACCTAAAAAGAGAATATCGAGCTGAGTATATCTCCCTAAGGACTATTATAAAAGATGGTATGAATACCTAACATATTGATTTTATTGCTGTAAAAAATAAACACATAAAAACTATGTAGTTCAGTAACTATATTTTGCAAATGACTGCAGTACCATAACAACATCCCAGAAAAAATTTCATATGTGAATGCCTTTTGAAATGTTTAAGATCTTTAATATTTGAATTTCTTATTAATGTTTATCTGTGTTATGTTTTCTCCAAACACTTACCAGGCTTACATTGTTGCAATGCATAAGTCAAAATTTGCATATGGATGTTGGCAAACACAGCTTTGCAGTAGATTCATTTAGATGCAATGGGCAGAATAAAACATATATTTTCTAAAGAAATAGGTCCTCTTGGCTATACATGTAGGGCTTAAAAACAAATGAATGTTCAATGTTTCATAGCTGTTTAAACCAGTTGGGACTTAATGGCTAAATTCCTCAAGAAGGATAAAAAGTATTTGAAAATGAAGAATGCTGTGCATTGCTCAAAACTGAAACAGCTTCCTATGCTTTGAGAATGGAAGTGTTGTTGGTGGGAATTAGGTCCTTCCTTGGGATCATGAGAAAAGCATTTCAAAGACCCATGCATGAAAGACTGTGGTGTGGCATGGTTTACTTGTGCAGAGATAGAAGCTTCCCCTGGGTTTCCAATGTCCCATCTCCCTCTGTCCTGCCATGGAAAAGGTCCAGCTGTGTCCTCAGCAAGGCTAAGACAAAAGACAGTATCCAGAGTTTCTGTTCCATATTATAGTGCCCTCCAGCATCTGGCTAGCTTAGCATTTGTTTCCAGCTGCAGTCCATTTCAGGCTCCTTTGTGGAGCCTGCATGTGGAGTTGCATCGCTATGGGCCACATGGCTGCCTGGGCCACATGGCTGCCTAGGCCACATGTCTATTGAGAGAAGACACATGAATGCACAGGGTGATTGTGGGTCACCCGGGCGAGAGAGAGAGAGAGAGAGAGAGAGAGAGAGAGAGAGAGAGAGAGCGAGCACGCGCGAGAACGAGCTCATTCGTTCCCTTGGGATTATATTAGTTTGGGTGTAGGATGAACCATGTGGCTTTTCAAAATGACCATTAAACTTCCCAAGCTTCTGTGGGCCCACTTCCCAAACAATTCCTTCTTTCCCCAGCCAGCCTAAACTGACAAGCCTCTTTGGTCAAGCACCCTGTGCCATTTTTACTTTTCTTCTCCTGCTCTCACCTGGCAATCTGGTGCCAGAGGGTGGGGCAATGGAGGAGTGTTAATCCTCCTGGCAGAGAAATGATGATCCCCTTGGATGTGAGGACGTAGCTTCCTGGCTAGCAAGCAGGCTTATATTCTCCAGTTTATTAAGTTCAATGTCTAGATTCTTTTGCTCCCCTTTTCTCAAAGCCAGCTAAGCACTCTGATTTGAAAAGTCCTGTACAGGTACTATTACAGAACTAAGACCTTTATACCCAGAAGCCAGAGTATCTTCTGGATCCTAAGGTCACCCAAATATGACAGAGTTGATACTGGCTAGTACTAAGTTAACTCATCAAGTTACTGCACAAGAATGCTAAGATACCGCAAACTCATATCAAGGAACCTTTTAACCTCAGATTCATGTAAATTATATAATCCCTTCCCCTATTCTAGATTGTTTGTGGAACAAATGCATTCCTCACACATTTGTCAACATAAGAAATGCCCAAACCCATAAGAAATTTTATAGGTTTATTTGATCCAAAGTGATGGCAATTGTCAGGAAAAAAAAATCTCAAGGAATTGAGAAAATACTCTAGAAAATGGCAGTATTACCACTTAATTTAAACATTAAAATCAAATTGGGAGACTTAAGGGGATAATATGAAATCCACTGGTGATAGATTAGGGAGGTAGGAGACACCAAAGCAAGGAAATCTCTGGGATAAAATAAAATGTAAAGGAAACACATACTTCTTTTACATAGGTGGGTACAGAATAGTTAACAATGAATATGATAACAGTGAGGGGATTTATGGTCTCTTTGAGTGGGGGGGAGAGGGTAGAAATTACTTTGATATTCCAAAGGTGTGTTATCAGATATGTTATCTTGGATGCAAAAAGATAACAGGCTCAGTTAAGGTGAAGGCTGATCTTTGTTAGAGAAAACTACTGTCTTAGGATGTGACTACCCACCACAATCTGCTTTTAGTTAAAAAGTTTTAAACTCAGACCATTCCATGTGGTTACTTTATGTCTCTGGATTTGCAAGGCCACCATACAGGCCTCACCTGAGCTTTCCAGGCCCAGTATGTGACCCCTTTTGTGTCCACACACTGTAAACTATCCTGGTTTCTAAAATGAAGGCTTCAATCTTCCTTTTGAAAATTCAAAATTTTTCAACACTTAAATACCAAGATATAATCTCAGTGACTATGCCAATTAATGATACAAGGGACTAGCAGACGTGCCCTAAAATAATTAACTTGCCAAAAGGAATGAGCCAAAGAAACACTTATGTCTGAGATTAAAGCTCTGAAATCTTAAGATAACATTAAATTCCCACCCTGACCAGTTGGTTGGGCATCATCCTGCAGACTGAAAGGTCATGGGTTTGATACCTGGTCAGGGCACATGCAGGAGGCAACTGGTCAATATTTCTCATGTCAGTGTTTCTCTTCCTCTCTTTCTCCCTCCCTTTCCCTCTCTCTAGAATCAATAAAAGAAAAAAAAATAAAGATAATATCAAATTACTAGCAGCAAGGAAAGAGGGAAAGATTCCCAAGGTTTCTTGCTTACTTCCGTAATTTCCCCCATTTTGTGTTAACATGAAAATTTAGGGCATGTTAATAGGTATCAGGAACAAAAGCTGGATCAGACATAAATTCGACATTAAGGAGCTACCAGCTACTAATGGAAACAACACATGTAGATTAAGAGTTACAAATTTTGTTCAGTAGAGACATGCAATTCCAGGTAAGTGATGAGGCAGTGCTTCCTGGAGATGGCAATGGAATTGGGCCCAAGAATATGGGTAGTATCTGGGCTATGGACATGGGGAAAGATTGCATTCCAGAGAGAACGAATAACATAATAAAAAATGATACTGATGATGATGATGTAGTTATTATGTTTCAGTCAACAAACTCTGGTGTGAAATTATTTTCTTTATTTTCTATAAATCAGCTTAAGATTCCAATACTAGACTAGTGGGAAATACATCCTCAATCACTTTTGTGCCCTCACTTCTCCTACTCCAGTGTTGTGCCAAGGTTCTGAGACCTTAAAACTATTAAAGCATCAAGGAAGCCTCCTTAGTCATTGGCCACATGCCCCCATTGACTCCAGCTTACACACCTATTGTCTCAGCCACCATGGTCTTTTTGAGGTGGTGAATCTGCTATTTCCTTCTAAACTTTAGACATAGGAATTCTAATGAGGCTGGAATTAGCCTCCCAAGTACAGTATTTATACTTTCCTTCAGGTCCTACCATCCCTCCAGGCATTATCAGGGCAAGTTCCTGCTGCCAGTAAGAGCCAAAGCCTCTCTCTCTGCTGTTAGAATCTCTCTTAGTCACAGGCAGGCCCTTCTATTCTCTGCATTTTTCTCAGAGGCTTTCCCGAGTTCTTCAAATACTGTTCTCTTCAAAGGTCATAGTTTATTTAAAACAAACCCAGGAAGGCTTAACTAAAATGTCCCTTTATCTTATACAGAAACCTTGAGCCCAATAAGAAAAAAAAGAGTGAAAAAGAAAATGTGATAAAACTAATGTCTCAATAGACTGTCTACCTCCTACTTGATATTTACTAAGCATTTAACCACTCTCTACCAGGCACCTTCTCCCAATCAACCCTTTTGACACTTCTTAGGCAGATACTCTTAATTCTGCTTTATATATTATTGGAGCTAAGTAATTTTTCAAAGGTCTCCCAGCTGGTAAATGACAGAACTAGGAATGTCTGGCTTCAGAGCTTGCACATATCACCACTTCTGTCTTCCAAGAATATGAACAAAGACAAAGAAGGGAGTGATCTCATGAGATATATACGGCATAAAATGATGTTAAGACTGAGGATGAACTCAAAGTGCAAAAATCCTAGGTCTTTAATTGCAAATGACTTGATTGTCTATATAGAATATGTAAAAGAATTGAAAGGAAATGTATGGAACTAATAAGCAATTATAGCAAGTTTGCAAGATACAAAAGTCAATCGCTTTCCTACATATCAGCAATAAACTAGTAGAACATAAATTTTAAAACATAACACCATTTTTATTAACACTTCCCAAAATTAAATACTTAGGTATAAATCTAACAAAATATGTACAAGGTCTACATAAAGAAAACTACAAAACTCTAATAAAATAAATGAAAGAGCTAAATAAATGAGGACATATTCATATTTATGAATAAGAAGATTCAATGTTGCCAAGAAGTCAGCTTTCCCAACTTGATCTATAGATTCAATGAAATTCCAATCCAAATCCTAGCAAGTTGTTTTATAAATATTAACAAATTAAAGTTTATATGAAAAGGCAAAAGACCCAGAATACCAACAAAATATTGAAAGAGAAGAACAAAGTTACAGATTTGACCAAACCCAATTTCAAGAATTTCTATAAAGCTACAGTAATCTAGGTAATATAGTATTAGTTCTAGCCACTGTGGCTCAGTTGATTGGGCATCATCCTGCAAAGCTAAATGTTGCTGGTTTGATTACTGGCCAGGGCACAGGCCTGGGTTGCAGGTTAGGTCCCTAGCAGGGGCACGTAAGAGAGGCAACCAATCGATATTTCTCTCTCATCCAATATTTCTCTTCCCCTCTAAAAAATGGATTACAAACCTAAATGTAAAATGAAAAACTATAAAATTCTTAGAAGATAACAAGGAGATAAAGCTAAATGACCTTGGTTATAGTGATGATGTTTTAGATGCAACACCAAAGGAATAATCTATGAAAAAATAATAAATTAAACTTCATTACAATTAAAATCTGTTTTGTGAAAGACATTGTCAAGAGAATAAGAAAACAAGCCACAGACGAGGAGAATATATTTTCAAGACATATCTGATAAAAGACTATTATCTAAAATATACAAAGAAATTTTAAAACTCAATAGTAAGAAAACAAACTACCAAATTTAAAAATGGGAACTTCCGATTACAATGATGGAGTAGGTAAATGCTATACTCACCTCCTCCATGGCCACATCAAAATTACAACTAAACTACAAACTAGCAATCATTGAGAATAACCTAAAATCTAGCTGAATAGAAGTCCTATAACTAAGGATATCCAGCAAAAACCAGGTGAAAACTGGTAGAAGGAGCAGTAACACAAAGAGGCTAGTCCTATACCCAGGTGGAATGGTTAAAAATTGGGAGGGATATCTTAACTGTGGAGGCAGGCACCCCTGAGAAGTTAAGGGTCCCAGCCACACACCAGGCTTCCAGCCCAGGGTTTCACTGCTAGGAAAAATGAGTACCCATAACTCTGGCTATGATAACCAGAAGATATTGTGGCTGAGTGAGATGAAGGGCTTCTGGAGTCCCAGGGGTTCCTCTTAAAGTGTCTACACATGCACTTACTCATTGACAAAGTCATTAACTCTGAGCTCCATTGCTGGGGAAAAAGCTCAAAAGGTGCCAGGGACATAGAAAAAGGAACTGAATTGTCTGGTTTGGGAACAAGGATTGGAGGGGCAGCTTGCCCCTAGACAGAAGTCCTGGCAGAGGGCATTGTTCTTTGTCTGAGCCCTCTCCCCACAGAGCCAGCAGGTGAGCATCTGAGCCAGCATCTGAGTCTCCATCAGCTGGGCTAAGATTGTTTGTTCAACTTTGGAGATCCCTTGAGACCTTGCCTCACCAAAATTGGGGGTCCACCCAAGTCAGTTCCATTGGCTTTTCTATACAAACAGCCTGTCTTAACCCACTCTATAGACTTTCCTAAAATCTCTCTGAAAGGTTCACAAACCCCAAACAAAAAGCATCAGACTTTGGCATGCCATGTACCTGTTGCTAAACAGCCCCATGCCCAGCACTAGTGGTAGTCAGCCTAACTTCTCAGCTTAGTTTCTCCCAGGCATCTCCAAACCCAACACAAAGGGCACCATCTGCAGATCACTAGATAGCTCATACAAGGTGACCCCAGACAGGGCACAGGCAGTGGATGACCTTGGTCTGAACCTTTCAAGAGGATCTAGACCCAACATACTGGGAGACCAGCTTCAGAATACACAAGAGCACCATCCAACCACCGGCACAAATTACACACTCAAATGGTAGACTCAGTAGGCACAAGAGCTCTCCTAAAGCAAATCCTGCTCCTTAGGGTCAACCACTACAAAACAGCACCTCCACTCTAGTCATGGCCAGTCTCCACAACCAATCAGTGTAAGGGGTCAATCCCTCCCATCTATATGCCAACAGAAATAAAGGCTCACACACAATCCACACAAGAAACACACCTAGAATACCCAACCCAAGTGACCAGGGAGAATATGCCACTGGGCCCCACAGGACACCTACTGCAAAAGGCCACTCTACAAGACCAGGAAACACAGCAACTCACCTAGCACATAGAGTCAAACACAGGCAGGCAGCCCCACTGAGCTGACAAAGAAACATATCCCAAACATAAAAACAAAACAAAACTTCAGAGGAAAAAAATAGAGATAAGCAATTTACCAGATGCAGAATTCAAAACTCTGGTTATGAGGATGCTCAATGATCTCAGTGAGAACTTCAATAAGAGATAGGAAATATAAAAATAGAGGGAAAAAACATTAAAAAGAACCAGTCAGAAATCAAAAATATAAAAATAGAAATAAAGAATATATTGGAGGGAATCAACAATAAATTAGATGAAACAAAATATCGAATCAGCAATTTAGAAGAAATGGTGGTAGAAAACACCCAATCAGAAGAGCATAAGGAAAAAAATGAGGATGGCTTAAGAAGACTCTGGGACAGCATCAAGCATACCAACATTCACATCAAAAAGGTACCAGGAGAAGAAATTAAAGAGCAAGGAATTGAAAATCTATTGGAAGAAATAATGATGAAGAACTTCCCTAACCTGGTAAAGGAAATAGACATATGAGTACAGGAAGCACAGAGAATCCCAAACAAGAAGAACCCAAAAAGACCCATTCCAAGACACATCATAATTAAAATGGCATAAGTTAAAGACAAAGAGATAATCTTAAAAGCAGCAAGAGAAATGCAGTTAGTTACCTATAAAGGAGCCCCTATAAGACTGTCAGCTGATTTCTCAACAGAAACTTTGCAGGTCATAGAGACTAGCACAAAATATTCAAAGTGATGAAAAGCAAGGAACTACAACCAAGATTACCCTGCAAAGTTATCCTTTAGAATGAAAGGACAGATAAAGAACTTCCTAGGCACGAAAATCCTAAAGGACTTTATCGCTACCAAACCAGTATTATAAAAAATGCTGAAGGAATGCAGAAGAAGGAAATGGAGAAGGGAAAAGAAAGAAGAGAAAGAAGAAAAAGAAGGGGGAGGAGGAAGGGAAGATGGAGAAAACTGTACTTGAACAACAATAAAAAAATAAGAAAGAAAAAAGAAGAAGGAGGAGAAGAGAAGGAGGAAGAAAGGAGGAAGAGGAAGAAAAAAGCAAAAAAAAAAAAAAACAAGAAAAAATATATACAATAAAATGACAATAACTACATATCAACAATTATTTTAAATGTATACAGATTAAATGTTCCAATCAAAACACATAGGGTGACTGAATGGATAACAAAATGAGACTCTTACATATGGTGTCTACAAGGCAAAGACACACACAGACTGAAAGTAAAGGGATGGAAAAAGACATTTCATGAAAATTGAAACAAACAAAAATCAAAGGGTATAACAAGAGACAAAAGAAGACCCAGCAATTCCACCTTGCAGTATTTATCTGAAGAAACCCAAAACACTAACTTGAAAAGACATACATATTCACATGTTCATGGAAGTGTTATTTACAACAGTTAAGATATGAAAGCCACGTAGTGTCCATCAATGGATGAAAATCACCTAGTGTCCATTTTATCAATGGATAAAAAAGAAGTGGCAAATACATACAATGAAATATAATTCAGATTAGGCAAAATTGTGGAGGAGTGAATAGAAGCCTCACTAACCTCCCAGTACCAATCTGGAATTACAACTAAATTGTGTAGAAACCACCCAGAACAAACAACTGAACAATAGCAAGAGAGAGAGAAGACTTATAATCTCGGACAGACAGAACTAGCTTTGGCACAACCTGACTAGTAAGGAGTATGGTGGAGACTGGAGAAGGCTGGCTAAGCACCCACAGGTGGCAGAGCTGGAGGGGCACTTAAGTAACCATTTGGATCCACCTGAAAAGTGTAGAGTCCAAATGCTAAGCTGGGATCCCCAGCCTAGAGCACCAGATCCCAAAAAGTACACAAATAACAACCAGCAGCAAAAAGCAGCAGGGTTGCTCTCTGTTAGGATGGCTGGAGATGCAATGAGCTGTTTAAAGGGCCAACACAAAAATTTTCATTTACAGCCACTTACCCTGGGCTCCAGCAAAGGCAGGGGCAGAGTGGACTAGAGATACCTGAGGTGAGACTGGGGTCAGAGGCTTTGGGGAGAGAGCTGAGAGAGTAGATGCCAGGATCCTGGTGTTGAGTCATCTCCCATACAGCGGTAGCTATCCTGCTCAGGCAGACCACTCCCCTCCGAGGGCCAGTAACCTGAGGGGAAACAATAGCCCTGATTCTGGAGGAACTCTGCCCTGGCTCTGTGGTGCTTAAGCCTGACTGCTCAGTGCAGAGTGACTAGATTAACAACTGAAGGAGTCAGCCACAGACAGTAGATCCCTGGCAGTCTTAGAGCAGGCTACGTGAGGTCATATGGTGTCACATCTGATGTCACCAGAGGCGGAGCCACCAAGAAAAAAGTGATAAATACTAGAGGCTACTAAGACAAAATGCACTGTGGTCTTCTCCATGATTTGGAATATTTTCTTTCCTGCATGGCTTTTTAACATTCATTTCTTGTCCATCATGCTTATGCATACTGTCACTATATTTTATACTATAGTTTATTTCTCTCCTTTGTTATCACAGTCTTAATCTCTTTACACCCTTATTAATACTGATTCATTTGCTGTCAGTAGTGGGATTGTGGTGGGGGAGCAGCTATTTTTGCGGATGTGGGTTTGCTTCCTGGGCTTTCTGGTTTTGTTCGGGCAGCATCTGCATGACAGAATACAAGACTTGGTGGGAAGAGTGACCTTCAGTCAACCAGCTGAAGAGAAGGATCCACCAAAGAATGACCCAACAACAGTCAAAACCCAATTACATCCAGAAAGCCAACACAAATAGTATAAAATGCACCCCAAAAGCATCAAGTTCCAGAGATCAAGGAGACTGCGCTACTGAATCTCACAGGTCTCCTAACATAGAAGTTCATGCCACAAACTCAGGGAGTCAATACAGACTAATTTAAGAAGCAGAAGCAAACAAGAAGAGTCTCACAAATAATGGGAAGACAAAGAAACAACTCCCAATTGAAAGGAAAGGAGATCCTCAAAAAGAGTGCTAAATGAAATAGAGGCAAGTAATCTAGCAGTTACTGATTTCAAAACAACGGTTATACGGAAGCTCAATGAGCACAGTGAGAAATACAAAAAACTACAGGGAAACCACAAAAAACTTACTGCAAAATATATCAGCATGAAAAAGGAAATAGAAACTATCAACAAGAGCCAAGAGGAAATGAAAAACACAATTTCTGAATTGAAGAACACAGTAGAAAAAATCAAAAGCAAGCTAGATGAAGCAGAGGATCAGATCAGCAAGCTGGAGGACAAGGTAGAAAAAAAAAAAACAGAAAGAGGGAGAAAAGAAAAAAAGACTCAAAAAGAACAAAGAAGGGGAGAGAGGAAGATGGCGGCATGGTAGGAGGGAGCAGATTCCACTTCCCCCTACATGCAGAGAAAAATCTAGCCAATCTGCAGAGGAACACAGCAAACAGCCAACAGTACCACAGCATATATGAAAATAGGAGATCAAAAACTGTAGCAGACATTGAAAAACCAGACGATAAGGAGAGTACTTCAAGACAATAAGGGTCCAGGGATCCACGCAGAGACCAGGGCAGCTGAAGAGCTGGGTGCAGAGCTTGCTGAGTCTGCCACAGGACTCTAGGGAGGGAGCCAGGCCAACCGCATCCTCCCCGGACAAATAAGGTTTGAGCAGCACTGGGAGAGACATTGTTGCTTGAAGTCGCAGAGAGGGGAGTTAAGGTCTGAGAGGCAAACACGCAGAGGCTATGAGCATCCATGCACATCCCTGGGAGAAGTGCATGCCAGAGCCCACACAACCAGAGGCACTCATACAACCAGAGGTGCCCATGCGACCAGAGGCTCCTGCAAATGGAGGAGAGGGCTTTGTGGAAGACCTGGAGCCCAGGTTGGGAACCTGGGGAGTGTGTGCAATCTGTGCATGCAACCAGAGCCCACACATGCACACCTAGGGAGTGTGCACGATCCGTGGGAAACCTGGAGCTCATGCCCGTGAACGTAGGGTGAGAGCACACAAAGCAGGAAATCCAGAAACCACACCTGTAAACTTGAGGTCAGCATGTGCCCCATAGGAGACCTGAGCTCACACCCATAAACTCCCCATAAACTCAGGAAAGCACGCACTCCCCAGGAAGCTCAGAACCCACACCAGAGGCCCTGCTTGGAGAGGTCTAGCTCTGGGGACAGTGCGTGGCTAGCCCTGGGGAGAGTAGCCCAAAACTGACTGAGGGCTGAACAGGGATAAAAGCAATACAAGTTGCCCCTCCACCCGTTGCAACCAGCAAGACAAGAAAAACTGGCTTGGCCAGTTTGAAACCAGCAACAGAGTTTTTTTGGTTTGTTGCTTTTTTTTTTAATTATATATTTTTATTATTTTTATTATGTTTAATTTTTATCCCACAATTCCTTTTGCTTCTCTTTCCTTCTTTCTTGTTTTATTCCTTCTTCCTTTCTTTCCAATTTTATCCCTTCTTCCTTCCTCTTGTTTTTCTTTTTTCATTTTATTTAGTTTCACTTTTTAAATACCCACAAGTGAGACTAAAAAAAATGGAATTGTGAAAAAAACACAGTTGGACCCAAAGAGAGGACATCCCAACAGGTGAGACAGTGGAAGCTGTGAACACCAAGATACTGGAAGGAGACTGTACCACTGAATCTCACCAGTATTCTACAACAGAAGTTCACATCACACCATAAACCCAGGGAGCCAGAACAGATGAATTTAAGAAGCTGAGGCTAATAAGAAGAGTCTCACAAACAATTGGAAGACAAAGAAGCAATCCCCAAATGAAAGAAAAGGAGGAAGCCCCAGAAAGAATGCTAAATGAAACAGAGGCAACTCAACTATCAGATATTGAATTCAAAGCAATGGTTGTCAGGAAGCTCAAGGAGCTCACAATGAGCTACCAGAAACTACAAGGAAGCTACAATGAACTCACTGCAAACTATATCAACATGAAAAAGCAAATAGAAACTATCAACAAGGGCCAAGAGGAAATGACAAATACAATTTCCAACTGAAGAACACAGTAGAAGGAATCAAAAGCAGGATCAATGAACCAGAAGATCAGATCAGCAAGATGGAGGACAAAGTAGAAAACAACACCCAGAAAGAGCAAGAAAAGGAAAAGAGGCTCAGAAAGAATGAAGAGGGAATGAAAGAAATGAAAAGCAATATGAACCATAATAATACTCATATAGTAGGAATGCCAGAAGGAGAAGAAGAAGAGCAAGAGATAGAAAAACTGTTTGAAAAAGTAATAATGAAAAATGTCCCTAATTTGATGAGAGAAAAAGTCACACAAATCCAGGAAACACAGACAGTCTCAAACAAGAGGAACCCAAAAAGACGCACTTCAAGACACATCATAATTAAAATGGCAAAATTCCAAGACAAAGAGAGACTCTTAAAGGCAGCAAGGGAGAAACAGGAAGTAACATAAACGGGAGCCCCAATAAGGCTAGCAGCTAACTTCTCAGTGGAAACACTACAAGCCAGAAGGGAATGGCAAAAAATATTCCAAGTAATGAAAAGCAAAGGCCTGCAACCAAGATTACCCTATCTAGCAAGGCTCTCAATTAAAATGGAAGGTGAAATAAGGAGTTTCCCAGACAAAAGAAGGCTGAAAGAATACACCTCTATTAAACCAGCACTGCAAAATATGCTAAAGGGACTACTTTAAGAAGAGGAAGAAAAACAGTGAGAGAAACAGGTACACAGGTACAAAGAGGAAAAAATGAATAAATATCTATCAATAACAACCTTAAATGTTAATGGATTAAATGCTCCAATCAAAGTACACAGGGCAGCTGAATGGATAATAAAAGATGACCCTCACATATACTGCCTACAAAAGATCCACCTCCTAACACAAGCCTGAAACACCAATTCAAAAGAACGTATGCACCCCAATGTTTATAGCAGCGCAATTTACCATAATCAAGTAATGGAAGCAACCTAAAGTGGCCATCAGTAAACAAATGGATCAAAAAAACTATGGTACATTTACACAATGGAATACTATACAGCAGAAAGAAAGAAGGAGCTCCTACCCTTTGCAACGGCATGGATGGATCTGGGAAGCATTGTGCTAAGTAAAATAATCCAGGTGATGAAAGACAAATACCATATTATCTCACCTATAAGTGGAACCCAATCAACAAAACAAACAAGCAAGCATAATATAACCAGAGACATTGAAATAAAGAGCAAACTGACAGTAACCAGAAGGGAGTGGGGAGGGGATAATCAGTGGAGGTGTGGAGAAGGGAAAGGGTTTTTGAAGAACATGTATAAAAGACACAGGGACAAAGCCAAAGAGGGGTAGGATTGAGGGTGGGAGGCAGGGATGGGTGGGGTGGGAGGGTGTGGTGGGGGAAAATGGAGACCACCATATTTGAACAACAATAAAAATTTTTAAAAAATAAATAAAGGTACCATTTCTAAATAAATACATTAGTAAATAAATAAATAAATGAAATATGATTCGGTCATAAAAAAGAATGATAAATGCCATATTATTTTACTTATTTGTGGAATCTAAAAAACAAAATAAATGAACAAACAAAACAGAAATAAATTCATAGATACAGAGAACAATTGATGGTTGCCAGATGAGTGGGGTGTTGCAGGGCAGGTGAAAAAGGTGAAGCGATTAAAAAATACAAATTGGTATTATAAAATAGTCATGGGGATGTGGAATATAACATAGAGAATATAGTCAATAATATTATAATAATTATATATGATGTCAGGTGGGTACTAGATTGAGGTAATCACTTAGTAAGTTATATAAATGTCTAATCACCATATTGTACACCTGAAACTAATACAATATTTTATGTCAAATGTAATTGAAAAATAAAAATTATTTTTAAAAAATGGTCCAAAGATCTTTAAATACAACTCATCAAAGATATATACGTGAAAAGTAAGCATATGAAAAAATGCAAAATGGTACAGCCACTTTGGAAGATGATTCCTTATGAAATTAAACATACCCTTACCAAACAATCCAGCAGTCATACTCCTCAGTATTTACCCAAGAGTTGAAACCTCATGTCCACACAAAAACCCATACACAATGCTTATAGCATCTTGTTCATATTTGCCAAAGACTAGAAACAACAAAGACGTCCTTCAGTAGTTGAATGGATAAGTAAGCTATGGTATACCGAGACAATGACATGTTATTCAGCACTAAAAAGAAATGAGATATCAAGCTCTGAAAAATATAAAGGAAGCTTAAATGCATATTACTAAGTGAAAGAAGCCAATCTGAAGGCTACATTGCATGATTCCAACTATATGACATTCAGAAAAAGGCAAAACTGTGGACACAGTGAAAACATCAGTGGTTACTGGTGCTGGGAGTAATGAGACATGTGTGGCGGATCCCGGCCAGCAGGATCCATGTATGTTGCAGGTACTAATGAATAAATACACACGGACTACAGAAATCCTGTGGAAAAAAAGGGATGGCACTGCTGCTCTCTAAGTGAGAGAGAAGCCCTTGACCCCTGCCTGGACAAGCTTTTATTGTTTTCCTGGATACATTACATGGAGGGTAGTCCTCATTTACCATGCACAGGTTTGCATTAGGTGGTTACCTTTTACAGACAATAAAGGAGGGGATGTTGTTAATTACATCAAAGAAAAAGGATATTTGCAAATGTAAAGGGAAAAGTGGTTGGATTGTTAATACTCCATACTTGGGAGGTTTAGCTCAAATTTTAGGAAGTTGTAGTAAACCCTTGCAGTCTCAATTCAGGGTGAGGGAGTTTTAGCAAAAGCAAGCCTCATAGCGGCCTAGGTACAATGCAGGCCTGATTCCCCACAGGAGAACCTCTCCACGGGTATGGTCCTGCATGCCAACTCGCTCCCCACTGGTTTTCCACATGGAGGCTGAGCTATATTTCCACATGTGAAATGGTTCCCTACAGACATGAATAGGCTGAAAGGATTTTTTAGGATGGTGAAACTATTTTGTAAAATATTATAGATATAGCCCTGGCTGGTGTGGCTCAGTGGATGGAGTGCCAGCCTGCACAGCAAGGAGTCTGGTTTGATTCCCAGTCAAGGCATATGCCTGGGTTGCAGGCCAGGACCCTGGTGCAGAGCATGTGAGAGGCAACCACAGATTGATGTTTCTTTCACTCTCTTTCCCCCTCTCTTCCCCACTAAAAAATAAATAAACAAATCTTTTAAAATATATAGATACATGCCATTATACATTTGTCCAGACTCAGGGGATGTACAACACAGTATTTAGTCAGAGTTCTCCAGAGAAACAAAACCAACAAGATATATAGATATGTGAAAAGAGCTCTATTATAAGAATTGGTTCATGTCATTATGGAGTCTGAGAAGTCCCACAGAACTTAGTCTGCAAGCTGGAGAACCAAAAAAGCTGGTGGTTTAATTTGGTCGAAATCCAAGGGCCTGGGAACCAGGAGCTCCAATGTCTGAGAAAATGTAGGAGAAAATGGACATCCCACTCAATAAGTGAAAAAGAGAATTAGCCCTTCATTCACTTTTTGTTACATTCTGGGCACTCAAAGGATTGGATGATGCCCACATTGGTGAGCGTGGATGTACCCTCAGTCTACTAATTCAAATGCTAATCTCCTCTGGAGGCACCTTCTCAGACATATGCAGAAATAGTTTACCAGTTAGCTAGATTTTCCTTAACCCAGTCAAACTGAAACATAAAATTAATCATCATAAGCATAGAGAGTAAACCCTAATATCACCCATGAACTTTGGGTGATAATGATGTATCATTGTATATTTATCATTTGCAACAAATGTACCACTGTGGTGTGCAGTGCATATAGTGGGGTAGCTGTGCATGTGAGTGGGCAGGGATATGTGATATAAAAAAATAAATTCCATTAAAAAGAAAAAGGGTCCTAGAGAGCCTACTTACAGTTAATGTTTCATTTGTAGGTAGTGGTGATCCACAGAAGATTTCTATAAACAGAGGAATGCTGTAACTCTGATTCCAAAGGTTAATCTGGGGACAATGCACAATAGTGATGGGGAGGGGAGAAAGAGATATAATTGCTCAATGAATGGTAGACGTAGAAGATAGCAAGGGGCTTGAAAAGGCCATAGCCTTGGGAATAGAGAGACAGGAAGAGAGATCATTAAAGTCATGGTGATGGAATCTATATGGTTAGGCATGTGGTTAGAAACCACAATTGGCTAGATGTCATTTGTAGATGATGATAGGAAAAAAGTAAAAGGTGGCAAAAAGTGCTAGGAAACTAGAAGAATGATGATGCCCTTAAAATAAGTATGGAACACAGAAGGAAATAAAAGTAAATAGGATCTAGTCTACTTCCACAATTTAGTTAGCACACAGTCTACAAAGGACATCTAGAGTACAATTCTAGATTAATATGTCTAAATTACATTCCCACAGTACACAGAAGAGTTTTGCAGATGTTTTGAACAACTTCTGAACAGGCAACCAATCTTCCCACTTGCTCTCTAATTACGATCCCTGGAAACAGCAAATGACGCTCTAGCAGGGGTGTCCAGCCTACAGACCATAGACACATGCAGCCCAGCATAGCTGTGAATGCAGCCCAACACAAAATCATAAATTTACTTAAAATATTATACGATTTTCTTGTGATTACATGTCACAATATATTTAATGCATGCCCCAGGACAACTCTTCTTCAGGTGTAATGCAAAGATGCCAAAAGGTTGGACACTGTGCTTAGAGGAACCAGTTCTTTCACCTTAGAGGGGGGAAATTGGTTAAATCAATCATATACAACTAACCTCAAAAAATGTGCTCAAGGAGAAAGCTATTCTGTCATGGAGAGAGGCTTCGATTTTAAATTAAAACACCTGGGTTTTGTGTGCCATTTCTGCATTAAACCTGGAATAAGTTATTCTCCTCTCTTATCTTCAGTGTCTTTTTATTTAAAATGTGAATACTAATATGTACCTCATAGGATTTTAATGAGAATAAATGGGGTGATCTATGAGAAGGGTTTTATAAGTGCTGTGCAAAAGTGAAGGATTTAAAGTTATTTGTGCTTAATAGAATGTGAATCCTATAACTGATTGTAGATTCTGTGCAGAAAAGACATCACCAAAAGAAGGAAAACAAGTTTTATACTCATCAAAGCAATTTCAAGTTACTGAATTCATTATGTATGTCTGTGCAACATTGCCAGAGGCCCTCCTTTGGATATGCACACAAAAATAAAAGGTACCATGCTGAACAAGTCAAAATAGCCTAGAGTCAGAGGTGGCCTTAATATGCATATCCATCTTAGGAATTCTAAGGTATTTCTTGCATGAGCACCCCTAAATGCTCTAGAAGAAATTTTAAAAAGAAAATGTAGGGATTTGGGCCCAAATTCCAAATTAGCACCCAGAAAAAACACTGAAGATGACAGCAACCACAGTGCTTTGGAAGCTCTAGTGGGTCTAATGTTCTCAGCAAAAGGAGTTGCAAAGAAGTATAGTTTACCTGCTGAAAAACATGTTCTTGCATAGCAAGGTCATTTTCTCCTAAGAGTAATAACATGGTGGCATGTAGCCATGGGGACCAAATAAAAAGTGGTCCCTGGATTAGAGCTGCCCTCACCCCATCCTCTGCTCTGCTCTGGTTCCCAGTTCCCATTTCTCACAACACAACTTCTCACTTCAGTCCTCCTGCCTCTCTTTGTCCTGTCAGGTCATCTTTAGATTTCAGGACATCACTCAAAACTATCCAAATCAGTTAGCACTGATGTACAACAAAGAACTCCAAAACTTAATGGCAGAAAACAACATCCATTTCTGACATCTTACATATCCTTGAATTAGGAAGCAGCTTGCTGATCTGGGCTGCGGTTACTGGTACATTGGGATTCAGCTGATGGGTTACTAGGGCCTGAATGGTCTAAAATAGTCTTGACTGGGACACCTTAGCCATCCTACATGTCCCATATACCTCCAGAAGACTAGTCTGGGTATTTTCTCATGATGGTGGCAGAATCCAAAACAAAGGAGGAAAAGTGTTTTTTTTTCCAAGCTTCAGTTTGTACCAAGTTTGTTACTCTCTCATTCTCTCTTACATATAACCCCTCTCCAGAAGTGAATCCTTACTTCCTCCTCAGTCCAGCCCAGGCCTTAGAATAGCACTTAACTTTTATTTAGAAAATGAGAATGAGCAAAAAGGAAAAAGGACTCATAAACATGGACAACAGTGTGGTGATTGTGAGCAGGAGGGAGGACAAGAGGACTAAATGGTAATGAAAAAAATACAATAAAAAAATAAAACAATAGGAGACTCAGAGTTCTGACCAAGATGGAGAGGTAAGTAGAAACCCTTCACTTCCTCGCACAACCAAAAGGAGGATAACAACCAATCTAAAATCAATAAACAACCAGAAGTGCCAGAAAATCAAACTGCATGGAACTCCTACAACCAAGGAATTAAAGAAAAATCAACCAGAACAACCACGCTGGTAAGAACCTGCAGCAAGGCCATGTGGGCAGGGCTGCCTCAGAAAAACCAAGGTGAAGCAAGGCAAGGCAAGGTGAGGCAAGGTGAGGCAAGGCAAGGCGAGACAGCGGACCGCATGCGCAGGGCTGCTGAAGGTGAAACTGAGACTGAGAGTTGACTGTGGACTACGGTGGGGGTTGCTGTGGTGGGAGAAACTCCCAGTGTCACACAAGAGTCCAATGGAAAGTGTACTAGAGACAAGCAGGCAAGCTGCATTTTTCCCTCTCTGGCCCCTCCCCCACAGGCAGCGCAGCAGCACAGCAAAGAGGGTTGCCCTGCAATACCTAAGGCCCTGCCTCTTACAATTTAACAGGTGTGCCAAACAAAGAAATATGGCCCAAATGATCAAAACTTCAGAAAGAGAGCTAAGTGATAAGGAGATAGCCAACCTATCTGATGGAGAATTCAAAGCCCTGGTAATCAAAATGTTCACAGAACTGATTGAGCTTGGTTGAAAAATGAAAAAACAAATGAAAGATACCCAAAATAAAATAAAGCAAAATATTCAGGAAACCAAAAGTGATGGGAAGGAAACCAGGACACAAAGCAAAGATTTGGAACAAAAGGGAAAAATAAACATTGAACCAGAACAGAATAATAAATAAGAATTCAAAAACCTGAAGAGTTACAAACCTCTGGGACAACCTGAAACATTCCAATATCTGAATTATAGGGGTGCCAGAAGGAGAACAACAACAGCAAGATATTGAAAACTTATTTGAACAAATAATGAAAGAAAACTTCCCCAATCTAGTGAAGGAAATAGACTTCCAGGAAGTCCAGGAAGCTCAGAGAGTCCCAAAGAAGTTGGACCCAAAGAGGAGCACACAAGGCACATCATCATTAAGCTGCCCAAGATTAAAGATAAGGAGAGTCTTAAAAGCAGCAAGAGTAAAAGAGTCAAGTTACCTACAAAGGAGTTCCCATAAGACTATCAGCTGATTTCTCAAAAGAAACCTTGCAGGCAAGAAGGGGCTGGAAAGAAGTATTTGAAGTCATGAAAGGCAAGGACCTACATCCAAAATTACTCTATCCAGAAAAGCTTTCATTTAGGATGGAAGGACAGATAAAGTGCTTCCCAGATAAGGTCAAGTTAAAGGAGTTCTATGATCACCAAGCCATTATTATATGAAATGTTAAAGGGACTTATCTAAGAAAAAGAAGATCAAAAATATGATTAAAATGACAACAAACTCACAACTATCCACAAATGAACCTAAAAGAAAAGACAAACAATGAAAACAAAAACTAAACAAACAACTAGAACAGGAACAGAATCAGAGACATGGAGATCACATGGGGGGATTTCAGTGGGGAGGGGGAAGGGAGGAATACTGGGGAAAAGTACAGGGGAAAAGCAGCATGATTAGTAGGCATAAAGTAGATGCAGAGAGATAAAAATGGTATAGGAAACAGAACTTGAAGAACTTATATGTATAACCCATGGATGTGAATAAGGGTAGAGAGAGGAATGCTGGATTGTTGATGGGCAGGGAGGAGGGGGGATAAAGGGGGAAAATTTGGGGAAAATAAACAAACAAATTAAAAAATGAGAATGAGAATTAACATAATTTTATACCATTTTTATCATTTATCAATTTGTGATAAATTTATTTGCAATTATTAAATATTTCTCTATAGCAGGTACCAAATCCTGCCTGCTGAGTGCTTTTGTATATAGCCTGTGAGGTAAGAGTGCTTTTTACATTTTTAAGTGGTTGGGAAAAAATTTAAAAATATATATATATTTCACGACACAAGAAAATTATATGAAATATCAATGTTAGGATCCATAGCTAAAGTTTTATTGAAATGTAGCCAAATTCATTTATGGATTATCTATGGCTGCTTTTACACTACAAAAAAAATTAAATTGTTACAATAGAGGCCATATGGCTCAAAGCCTCAAATTTTATTATCTGACCTTTACAGAAAGTTTGACAACACCTGTACTAAAATATGGCTTCCAAAGTTTGAATAGTGATTATTTTTATTTTTTGTGGCTGTATTTTCAAGGTCTAAGTTATAAATGCTAAATATGGAGATTTAGCTCAACTTTTAGTATTACAAATAACAACTTTAAAAAAGAGATATTGTGTGCATTTTGGAATTATTCCTTAGATTAATTATTAGAAATGGGATTGTTGAGGCAAACAATAAGCATAATTTTAAGGCTTGATACATATTGCCAACTTGCCATACCCTTAAGATAGATAAAATATCATTTCAAACATAATATTATGCCCAGTTTTTACTTTTTTATTACAAGTAAATGTGAACCTTGCTCAAAGAACATTTTGATCTCTAGTTGAGATAATCATTTTTCTTTCCCTTAATAATATGATCAATTCTGAGTGTCCCTCACTCACACTGGTAGTCCAGGGATAATTACCAGCTTCTTAGAAGAAATTGAAGAAGGATATCAGATCCCACTGTATCCCTTAATGTATATATACAAAATTATAGGGTATTCTCATTTTTAAGTATAATTTTCTTGAGAACTATTTACATATCTCTGATTTAACCCCACCTATAATAAACTTTTTCTTGACATTATAGGACTATCCCCCTAAGTGATGGCTTGCCTGACAGCAAGTAATTCCTCCCCCTTTTACCCAAGTTCCAAGTGCTTTATTTTATTTGTCTGTTACACCCCTTTCAACCTATTATCCCTTTACTGTTTCCATTCTAAGACCCTTTTTTAAACAATATCCTAAAGGATATCTATGAGTATCCTCTAAAAATTATAGTGGGAACCAATTACATCTCTCTCAAAATGTTGAAATCAAGAACTAGAGGCTGTGAATAGTATAAAATATTAATGTAACTGGTACAGATAAAGATATATGAAACTCTCTACCCAACTGAGAAATCACATTCCTGGAAAACACATATAAAACATTGATAGAAATGCATCCTCCCTTAGGCCTCAAAGAAAAAATCTCATTACTTTCCAAATGGCTGAAATCATGGAGCCCATATTCTCTGTAAACAGTACAATAAAATTAAAAATAAAAGATAAACCAAAAAATTAAAACTATACACTAAAAAATTCTAAAACACCAATTCTTCCATAAAGAGCTTAGGACACAAAGTGCAAATACTTTAATCACTGAGTACAATCTTAAAACATTGAGAACACAAGTATCAAAACCTATAAATGCTGCATATTAAAATTTTAAGGTAAGAACAAAATGATGCTAAAAAAGCATATAAATGCATAAGTTAGAAAAAAGAAAGCTAAAAACAAAAGAACTAACCATGAGGTTGAAAATGCTGAAGAATTAACAACAAAAAAAAATTGTAAGAGAGAAAAATCAAAATGAGAAACAGAAGTTAACAATATAGAAAACAAAAGATGTCGGCACCATCAATTACATTTGGAAAGTACTATAAAGATAAACAAACCTTTGCCAGCCTGAACAACAACAAAATAAAACTGTCACATACACATTAGAAACAAGAAAGACCAAATTAGAAAAAAAGAGACTTATTTACATCGTAAAAGATTAATAAGTAAAATTTATAACAAACTTAAGGTTTTACACAAAATAGATGATTTCCTCTGAAAGGTAAACAATCATTGAAAAACATTGAAATGATAAAGATTTACTTCATTAAAATCAGAGTCCAGAGGTTTTTAAGGGCAAGTTTTAACAAACCTTCAAAGATCTAAAATTTCAAATGTCATTAAGCTCTTCCAGAACATAGAGGCAGGAAATAAAACACTTTTTAACTCACTCAGTGAGAAAACATATTAACCCAGACCCCTAAAACAAAATCAGACTAAGAGAGCAAAGATAGAGGTCAAGAAGAAAAAGAAGAACATCATAAGATAAAAAGAGTAAAATTCCTAAATAAAATTTTAGCAAGTGGAATCTATTATTCTATTTTAAAAGTGTATCTCAAAAATGCAAGTATAATACCATATTAAGAAAACTCTCAATGTAGTGAATTATATTAAAGGAGAAATAAACTGTATGACCTCTATAATAATTACTAGAATTTTTTATCAATTCAATGCATATTCTTAAGACAAAAAAATAGTACACTAGGTAAAAAAGAAAACTTAGTCAGCTAAAGTGAATATGCCATAAACCTATAGTGAACAAAATTTATGGAGAAATATTATAAATATTCCCACAAAAGGGAGGAACAAGATAAAGGTGCTAGCTAATACCATTACTGAATACTATAATGTAGGTGCCAGAAAAAGAAAAAAGAAATTAGATAGATTAATAAACAGAGAGCTATTAGATCGTATTTGTTAGCTACAGATATGGATATAGATAAAAAATTTAAAAACAAAGCTGGCTTTATTTGCAGATAGTACGTTTATCCACATTGAAATCACCAGCAATTCAATGGATAATTTCTTAAATCTAACAAGGAAGATCAACTCATAAATATTAATTAAATACATAAATATTAATAGTCTTCCTTTATATTGGTGATAAAATGTGTGGTAGAAATAAAAATAGATTACTTAAAAAGTAAAACTATTGTGATTAAATATGTTGAGAAATTATTTAATTTTGATCTACCCTTACATGCTTGTAAGAAATATTATCAGCTCATAGATTAATTGGTATAGAGGTTAGGTACAATGCAAATATATTAAAGTTAATAGTTTCCCCTATGCTAGTAATATTAAATTAGAAATGGGATATATTTGTTAGATGTTTGTATACCATTAACAACAGTAGGAAAAATTATAAAACATAGTAATAAATTTTCAAGAAAAGTAGAGAATTTATAAAAACACAAAATACAACCTAAATAAAGTCATCAAACTGAAAATAAATCAGTAAAATTAAACAGGTAAACTTCCCCAAAGTAATATATAAATATAATAAAATTTTAATCAAAATCTCAAAATCCTACTGTATTTTGTTTGGTTTGGTTTGGACAAAATTGATTTATAATAGCATGTAAAATTTTTCCCACTTTCTTTGTAAAGGAAAACAATCATGTGTGTACACCCATGTGCGGGGGATACGCATTTATATGATTAGAAAGTGTAGAAGGATACACATTGCTCTGTAATATTGGTTACCTGAAAAAAGTGGATTTTGGAGAAAGGAATGGGGAAGGTATTATTACATGTTTTCTCTTTACATAGAACATCATTGTCTTACAGCAAATACAAATTTCTTTTTTTTTTTTCAGGTTAAAGTTCAAGAAAACTTAAAAGGAAAATGAAACTGCAACAAGCGGAGATCTAAGATGGCGGTGCAGTAGCAAGGAGCATATTTCGCTCCCCCCTACACACAGGAGAATATTTTGGCTTATTTGCATCAGAATGGAGCAAAGAGCCATCAGAAACACAGCATATTTGAAGTCAGGAGATCAAGGAATTGTAGTGGACACTGGAGGACCAGACGGTAAGGAGAGTGCTTCAGAACAATAAGAGCCCAAGGGACAACGTGGACACCAGGGCCGGGACTGAGGCCCAGGCTTGCTCTCGCCAGGCTCGCCACAAGATTAGGCAGGGAGCTGGGTCAACTGCTCCCTCCCCAGCCAAACAAAATTTTAGCGGCACAGGGATAAACCCAGTTGCTTGAAATCTTACAGAGAGGAGTTGGGGTCTCAGTGGCAGACAAGCTGGGGGTGTGAACACCCATGCATATCCCGGGGAAGGACCGCTTACTGGAGCTCGCCTGATTGTTGGTGGCCAGCGCCACTGGGTCAGCCACACACCTGACCTCCCGGGGACTTTGGCTCCGGCACCCGAGAGGCAGCTGCAGGCGTGGCCTTGCGGGAGGCCGGTGCCCACAGGTCATTTGCTCCTGGTGACATTGAGACAGCCACGCACCTGGGCTGGCGGGACCTCCAGCGCCCAGCGCCATTGGAACAGGCGCACGCCCACAGGGCAGCTAATCTGCTGCCCGCCTGAACCCACCAGCCTCAGCGCCATTGTGGCAGGCGCAAGCCCGCGGGGAGGCTGATCCGCTGCTCGCCTGAACTCGCCAGCCTCCGGTGCCCAGTGCCGGAGGGGCAGCCACGCGCCTGAGCCCGCCATCCATCGGGGACGATTGCGCAAGGATTGGCTCCTGTATGTGACCACAGGTGGCTGCGAGATCATAGGCACCTGCGTGCAACTGGGATAGGCACACACATCCTCAGAACTTATACCTGAGGCCCTGGGCAGAGAGGCCCAGGGCTAGCCCTGAGGAC
>PVKU01010963.1:0-47510 GCA_004027475.1 Anoura caudifer | reverse complement strand
TCTCTCTCTCTCTCTCTCTTTCTCTCTTTTCCTTCCTTTCCTTAAAGCAGTCCCTTTAGAATCTCTTGCATAACTGGTTTGGTGGAGGTGTATTCTTTTAGACTTCTTTTGTCTGGGAAGCTCCTTATTTGGCCTTCTATCTTGATTGAAAGCCTTGCTGGGTAAAGTAGTCTTGGTTGCAGGCCCTTGGTCCTCATTACTTGGAATATTTCTTGCCATTCTCTTCTGGCTTGGAGCATTTCCATTGAGAAGTCAGCTGCTAACCTTATCGGTGCTCCCTTGTATGTTACTTCCTTTTTCTCCCTTGCTGCCTTTAAGATTCTCTCTTTGTCTTGGAATTTTGCCATTTTAATTATGATGTGTCTTGAAGGGGGCCTGTTTGGGTTCCTCTTGATTGGGACTCTCTGTGTTTCCTGGATTTGTGTGACTTTTTCTCTCATCAAATTAGGGAAGTTTTCCATCATTACTTTTTCAAATAGGTTTTCTATCTCTTGCTCTTCTTCTCCTTCTGGTATCCCTATTATAAGGATATTATTATGTTTCATATTGTCTTGCATTTCTCTTAATCCTTCTTCATTCTTTCTGAGCCTCTTTTCCTTTACTTGCTCTTTCTGGGTGCTTTTTTCTACTTTGTCCTCCAAGTCACTGATCCGATCTTCTGCTTCATCGATTCTGCTTTTGATTTCTTCCACTGTGTTCTTCAGTTCAGAAATTGTATTATTCATTTCCTCTTGGCCCTTGTTGATAGTTTCTATTTCCTTTTTCATGTTGTTATAGTTTACAGTGAGTTCATCGTAGCTTCCATGTAGTTTCTGGTAGCTCATTGAGCACTCATAAAGCTTCTTGACAACCGTTGATTTGAATTCAATATCTGATAGTTGACTTGCCTCCATTTCATTTAGCATTCTTTCTGGGGCTTCCTCCTTTCCTTTAATTTGGGGATTGTTTCTTCATCTTCCCATTGTTTGTGAGGCTCTACTTGTTAGCCTCAGCTTCTTAAATTGATCTGTTCTGGCTCCCTGGGTTTATGGTGTGAACTTCTGTGGTAGAATACCTGTGAGATTCAGTGGTGCTGTCTCCTTCAGGTATCCTGGTGTTCACAGTTTCCACTGTCTTATCTGTTGAAATGCCCCCTCTTTGGGACCAACTCTGTTTTTTTCACAGTTCCAGGTTTTTTCTTTTGTTTTTGTCTCATTCATGGGTATTTAAGAAGAGAAAAGAGGAAGAAAAAATGAAAAAAAGAAGAAAGAAATGAAGAAAACGAAAGAAAAAAAGGATGGAAGAAGAGATAAAATTGGAAGGAAAGAAAGAAGGAATAAAACAAGAGAGAAGTAATGAGAAGTAAAAGGAGTTGAGGGGTAGAAAAAGATAAAAATAATAGAAATAATAATAATAATAATAATAATAATAATAATAATAATAATAATAATAATAAAAACCTCTTGCTGCTTTCAATCTTTCCAGGCCAGTTTTTCTGGTCTTGCTGTCTGCAACAGCTGAGGGGTGATGATATCGCTTTTCTCCCTATGCAGCACTCAGTTATCTTTGGGCTACTCTCCTCAGGGCTAGCTGTACACTCTCCCCAGAGCTAGCCAGGCGCCTCTCAGCACAGGGCTTTGGGCGTTGTTCTGAGCCTCCTGAGGAGTGTGCACTTTCCCCAGTTTGTGGGTGTGATCTCAGGTCCCCTCTGTGGCGTGCGCCTACCCCAGTAGCGCACAGGCGCCTGTGTTCTCGCAGCCATCTGCGGTCACGGAGGAGGGAAGTGGCTTTCATTGCGCAGCCATCTCCAATGGCTTGCGGGTGCCTATGGTCTCAGAGCCGACTGAGTTTGCACGCAGGGGACTTTCACCCAGCCATCTCTGATGGCGCCCGGTTGCCTACCGTCACACAGCCATCTCTGATTGTGTGCGGGTGTGCGAGCTCCGCCTGCACTCTTCGCAGGGCTATGAGTGGGTGTTCACATCCCCAGCGTGTTTGCAGCTGAGACCTTAACTCTTCTCTGTGAGACTTCAAGCAACCAGGTCTCTCCTGGTGCTGCTGAAAGCTTGTTTGGCTGGGGAGGGAGTGGTTGACTCAGCTCCTTCCCTAGAGTCTGGTGGCAGGCCTGGTAAGCGCCAGCCAAGGGCCTCAGCCACCCTGGTCTCTGCACTTATTCTTGGGCTCTTATTGTTCTGAAGTCCTCCCCTTACCATCTGGTTTTTCAATGTCCGCTACAATTTTCAATCTCCTGTTTTCAAATATGCTGTGTTTCCGCTGGTTGATTGCTCTGTTACTCCATAGATCAACCAGGTTTTTCTCCTGTGTATAGGGGGAAGTGGAATCTGCTCCCTCCTGCTGTGCCTCCATCTTTCCCTTGGTGAAACGTTCTTATACAAAAAAAAAAAATCAGTTTTCTGAAACTCAAATTAAGTGGGCATCCTGTGTTTTATCTGGCCACCCTACCCAGTAGAGGAGCAACTTTCTGAAATGCATTTTATTAGTGCATGTCAAAACATTTAAGCCATACATAATTGTTCTTATAGCAATTTCACTTCTAGGAAGTTAATCTAAAAAATTATTAGATAATGGACAAGCATGTACAGGTAAGGATATTGTCAGTATATTGCTTGTTAATGAAAGGGTGGTTAAATAGGGTATTTTTGTTCAAATATATGCAGTCTTAAAATTATATACTTTTTAAATTATATTTTAATGATTATGCTATTACAGTTGTCCCATTTCTCCCCCATCATTCCCCTCCACCCTGCACACCCCCTCCCACCCACATTCTCCCCTTTAGTTCATGTCCATGTTTCATAAATTCTTTAGCTTCTACTTTTCCCACACTATTCTTGCCCTCCCCCTGTCTATTTTCTACCCACCGTCTATGCTACTTATTCTCTGTACCTTTTCCCCCTCTCTCCTCCTCCCACTTCTCTGTTGCTAATCCTCCATGTGATCTCCATTTCTATGGTTCTGTTCCTGTTCTACTTGTTTGCTTAGTTTGCTTTTGCTTTAGGTGTGGTTGTTAATATCTGTGTGTTTGCTGTCTTTTTACTGTTCATATTTTTATCTTCTATTTCTTAGATAAGTCCCTTTAACATTTCATAGAATAAGGGCTTGGTGATGATGAACTCCTTTAACTTGACCTTATCTGAGAAGTGCTTTATCTTCCCTTTTATTCTAAATGACAGCTTTGCTGGATAGAGCAATCTCGGATGTAGGTCCTTGACTTTCATGACTTGGAATACTCCTTTCCAGTCCCTTCTTGCCTGTAAGGTCTCTTTTGAGAAATCAGCTGACAGTCTGATGGGAACTCCTTTGTAGGTGACTGTCCCCTTATCCCTTGCTGCTTCTAGAATTCTCTCCTTCATTTGAATCTTGGCTAATGTAATTATGATGGTCCTTGGTGTGTTCCTCCTTGGGTCCAACTTGTTTGGGACTCTCTGAGCTTCCTGGACTTCCTGGAAGTCTATTTCCTTTGCCAGATTGGGGAAGTTCTCCTTTATTCTTTGTTCAAATAAGTTGTCCACTTGTTGCTCTTCCTCTTCCCCTTCTGGTACCCTTATAATTCTGATGTTGGAACATTTAAAGATGTCCTGGAGGTTCCTAAGCCTCTCCTCATTTTTTTGAATTCTTGTTTCTTCCTTCTTTTCTGTTTGATTGTTTCTTTCTTCCTTCTAGTCCACTCTATTGATTTTGAGTCCCAGTTTTCCTACCATCCCTATTGGTTCCCTATGCATTTTTCTTCATTTCACTTATTGTAGCCTCCATTTGTTCCTCTAATTTGCCACCAAAATCAACCAGTTCTGTGAGCTTCCTAATCACCAGAGCTTTGAACTGTGCTTCTGATAGGTTGGCTACCAGTGCTATGAGCTCTGCATCTGATAGGTTGACCACCTCCTGGTGGCTCAGATGAATTAGCTCCAGGGCCCCGGTCTGTTCTCCCTTTTGAGCCATCCTTGGGTTTTTGTTTGTTTGTTTGTTTGTTTGTTTGTTTGTTTTTGTCTGGTTGTGGCTGGCTATTTCGTAGTGAGGGGCAGAGCCTTAGGCATTCACCAGGGCGGGGCAGCCCAGTTGCTGGGTTGTGATGCTGGATGTGGAGGCAGGATCCAAGAGGGAACAATGGCGCTTGCTCCCCACTGTCTCATGGATTCCAGTCCCTTCAGCCACTTTCCCCTAGCAAATTGGGCCCTTCTTGTGCTGATTTCCACATGTGTGTGCCTGCACATGCTCCAGGACCCCATGAGTCTCCCCAACAAACTCTCCTGTGAGGCTGGGACTCCCTCCTGGCACCTCAGCCCTTACAGGTATTTTCAACGGGTGCTTTTAGGCTTCACTTCCCAGTGCTGGGGCCCTGCATCACGCAGTCTGTCTTGCTGCCCATTTTCACCTGGTTTATCTGTGCTCAAATGTGTATCCACTGTCTGCCACCTTGTGCGCCCCGCCTGGCCTCCCCACATTCAGCAACTGTGCACCTGGAATGACTGCGTGCCCAGGACCACCACTGGCTTATCTGGCCACGATCCGACTCTGCCAGCCACTGAGTCTGCCCCTCTTACCGGTCTGGGTGAACCGTTTTTGTCAGACTCCCACGCAATTCAACTTTCTCTCTGTCCTGGTTGGGTTTTCTTTTTTTTGGTTCTATATTTTTGTTGTCCTTAATCTTGGTTGTGAGAGGAGATACAGTGTGTCCAGCTATGCCTCCATTTTGGCTGAAAATTATATATTTAAAATCTATATTTATTAATATGAAAAGATGTTTAGAATATAACATTAAAATCTAAAAAGGTAATAAAGAACTTTTAAGTTTCATTTCATTTTTAACTAAGGATTATATATGTACAACTCACAAACACACACACACAGAGTATCTGAATAATTATACCAACATCTCTGGATTGTGGGGTTATTGGTGACTCTGGCTTTTCTCTATATACCTTTATGCATATATTATTTTAACAATCAGAATAAAACATTAATGTTATTATAATTTTGAAAGTAAAAGTACTAGTAACTTACCAAAAAATAATTATGCAAAAACATTCTTTGATATTTATATGATCTTAAATCTGAAGTAGCAAGTATATGTACAGATTAAGGAACTCCTTACCTACACTTGTGGACATGTCTCTCCTCCTATTTGGTGTTGATTTGTTTAAGCTATGACATCTTTTTCTCACCTACCTCACATTTGCTATTTTTGTTTATTTGTGTTTTGGGAGGAGGCATTTTTTAAAAATTCTTCTTTGGCTACTGAATATCCATTTTCTCCCTTTTTTTTTTCATTACAGAACACCAATTTTCCTCCACAGAAACTATCTCCACACCCTACGCTCTGCCCATGTGCTGTGGGTAAAACTCATTCCAACCCTGGTTCCAAGGGTGTACATGTAACCTAGATATGTCCACTGAAAGCGTACCATTCTCCTGGCCTAATAATCTGCCCAGGTAAGAAGGTGAGGTGGAATTCTGACTGATGAAAATCAGATTATAAATTTTATTGGGTTAACAGAAGCATTCTTTTTATTGGATCAGAACCTGACAGGATATATGTCTGGAATTACTAGCCATCTTACCATTATCTGAAGCCAATACACACAGCAGAATTGCATTAATAGAGATGAAAAATTGTACCCCCTGGATCACACTGTACCTGAAACCCAATTTTATTTTATTTTATTTTGTTTTATTTTATTTTATATTATATTATTTTATTTGAAACCTTTCATTATTTTTAAGCAACATAGTATGGACCTTAGATTTGTCATTAATTCTCCAGAATAAGTTCTTGTTAATTTAACTGATGTGAGAATAAAATTCACTGATTCTACTAGCACTAGATGGAAACACTACTTATAGGTATGAGTAGAATTTCATGGGGGAAAACACCCTAAGAAGTAGGGTTGTCAAGCATCCTGCATATGCAAGACAGGACCTATATTTAATGATTTTCCTTATACCCTAAATGTCCTGTATTCCTTTTTCTTCAATAAATTACAAAAATCTAGCATGTAGAGCTATATATCAAATTAATCTGGGCATTTGTTAAATTTGGTGACCCTGCTAAGCAGTCATTTAACTCCTTCCATGCTTCAGCCTTTTCTATAAATCTTTGCCAACTGAAACCCAAATTTAGATAAAGTTATATGACTTGAAAAATTTCTCTTTTTGATTAAGTTATTTTAAACCAGATTTTTAGTCTCTTATAACCAAAAGAAAGCTTAATGGGCCCAATTAATTATAGAACCTCTGACAACTAAGCTCTATAGTCTAATTATAATAATAACTACATTGTATTAATCACTCACTGTGTTTAAGACATTTTCAATACATTATCTTATAAACAAAGCCACTCATCCTTTGAAATAGGCATTATTTTCTCAATTTCACAGATGAGGAACCTGAGGCTCTATGAGTATAAATAATTCACCCCAAATGATGCAGCTAGGTGGATGGAGCCAGGATGCCAACCTCCAATCTATGTTCTTTCAATGCACCACACCATCTCAGAGTCTGGACTTTGAATGCTGAACTCCGATATCACACCACAGAGTAAATTCTTTTATTGGGCTTGAGTTCACTACCAGTTGAACTAAAATAACCACCAGAAAATCTAACCTCCTGCAAATAGCTCTGAATTCAAGCCAAGTATATAAAAAGTGCATAAACGGAACTTCAGTTTAAAGTGGGTGAAGGAAGTCACCTCAGTGCTAACATTTTCTCTAATTTCCAAGTAAGGATCAAGATCCAAAAGCAAGTACTTGGCTCGCTTGAGTCATGTCAAATGCCAGTCAGCATCACGCAATCTCAAAGCATTAATTGAAGTTGACTCCATTGTTAGAGTCAATTGAGTAACTTCAAATTTTTCACTTTATGTGAACACTGCCTAAAACTGTATGAACTGGATGGACATGAGCTATGTATACATGCAGACCTGAGACAAAGAAATCACCAAATTTCCAATAAACCACTTCTGTTTCTTATACACATATAAAAATATATAAATAAGATGATTCACACACATTGACCTGTAACATGGCAATTGTGTGTGCAATCATCTCACATTTGTTATTTCTCACAGGAACCCAACACCCTCTCAAGAAACTCAGGTACAGCAAGTAGGTGATTAGCTCTGTTTAAATTCAGGCATTAGCAAGGAGCAAACACATACGATCTACTGTCTCACTTTCCAGAGGTGACTGAGTCCTTTGGGCCATCACATCACAGTTAATTTAGGCTGCACTTGAAAAGCAATCAGAGGTCAAGGAAAAGTGCTCTTGCCATCCTCCATTTCTGCTCTCCAGGGATGGTGCCCACAGTCCTCATTCGCACCCTAGGGTGTGGTTGGCACAATGCTACTGCTTCCCCTGAAGGACAGCAAAGGCAGGACCAGGGGCTCTTGTAGAAGCCTGGCAGCTCAAGCTTTTCAGTTTGTTTCTAAATAAATCTATTTGTCAAACATCTCCACTTGATGATTTCCTGGCAGCCCTGAATATTTTATGGAGGAAGTTCCAGGAACATAAGACACATTGTTCCTTACTGCCCCAGCACAGCAGGTTGAGTGAGGGTTTCAGCCTCCTAGAGAGGGTCAAGGGGAGACCAGTGTGGCCAAAGGAGATGGAATTTGTGACACTATGTCCCCAAGGTAAGATGATGACAACCACCCACCCCACCTCCACTCCACACCTTCCTAAGTGTGCATGCCTGCTTTTCACAGTTGAGAGAACAGTTTCTGCAGTCTGGCAAGCAATATCTCAACACAAAGGTCCTTTTTAAACCCACCTCTGAACTGCAGGACCCATGCTCAGCCCATCTATCCAGGAGCTCCTAGTGGATGTTCAATAAGTGACTGTAACTTCTTCCACCTGGATTCCTGCAAGAGCTTTCTGTCGGTGGCACAGCAAGGGCGGTGCGTTGAGAGATCTGCACCCATGCACGCAATGAAGAGATGCATTGTCCACAGATGATTTAAAAACAATAATAAAACTGGCCAAAAGTCAGATTGCTTTTTTCCCCACATGTTCCAGCCATTATAAACAATGTCAGTGCTAAAGTATTCCTCCATCCTAGGGTGGACCTCCTCTCCCACTACTGGCAATGCCAGCCCCGCTCCCCCTAGGCCCCCACCCTGTAGTCTCCTCCCCACTCCTGTCCTCACTTCAGCCAGAGGGATCACTCCAAAATGGGACCTGAGCATGGGATGCCTCTGACTGATAATTCTTGCTTTCTTCCATGGCCTTCATAAAGAATGAATATAATCTAGCAGCTTCACAGTTCTTCTCAATGTGGGTCCAAGTGATTTTTCCAGCCTCCCCTGCATCCTTTTACCCTCCTGATGTGTCCAAAGTTCCCAATTCCTTGAACACATTATCCCATTCTCAAGCCCCTCAGCTTTGTTCAAGACATTCTTTCATTAAGAATTTTCATTTTAATTTTGAAAATTCCAACTCATCTTGCAAGTCATAGCTGATGTGTCAACTTCTCTGGAAAACCTTCCTGACTGCCTCCAGCCTGGAAAGAATTCATTACTCTTCCACTCTTACCTGGAGCCCTGCTACATACCCCCACTATCACATACTACAGATCCCACCCTCTCTGCTTGCCTTGGCTACAGTTGACTCTTCAGCAATTCAGGGATTAGGGACACCACCCCCCCCCCAGCTGAAAATCTACATGTAACTTTTGACTCCCCACATACTTATGTACAGTCCCTTAGTATACATGGGGGATGGTTCCAGGACCCCTACAGCTAATAAAATTTGTAGATGCTCAAGTCCCTTATTAAAATGCTTGCAGAACAATGCATACAGTTGGTCCTCCACATCCACAGGTTCCCAACAGCAGACTAAAAACACTGAGGGGGAAGCCAAGGGAATCCCAGAGAATCCCCTGAGTCTCAGCATCACAGCTGATTGTAAAAGTGGTTCAAACTCCCCAACCTGCCTTTGTAATGTGGCTTTAGCTCCTCCCACCAAGAGGCAGAGTTTATTTCCCCATTATTTGATTCTGGGCTGGCCTAGTGATTGTTTTAGCCAATAAATAGTATGCAGCAGAAGTGACCATAGTAGGTACAGATCTTGGTCTCAAGTGTCTTTGATGTTTCAGCTTTCTCTTGGGACCCTGCGTCCACCATGAGAAAAAGCCCAGGTCACCTGCTAGAGGGACAGGAAAGATGCTCAGGAGAACTAAGGCCCCCTGGCCAACAGCCAGCCAAGCCCAAGAAGCAGTAACACCTGATCAACCAAGACTGATCACAGAGGCATGAGGAGGCGAAGGTCAGATGAGACCAGAAGAGCTGCCCAGCTGAGCCCAGCCTATATTGCTGACCTGCTGAATTGTGACCTAGAACATAACAGTTGCTGTGTCAAATCCCTAAGTTTTGAAATGGTTAGTTACACAGCTAACTGGTTTATCTGGGAGCTGTTTCTCCTCAAAGACTCCAAGTTATATGAGCAAATAAGTATTCTTTTTGTTTTTGTTTTTAAAGGCCACTGTTGTATACAGCCAATAGTTCCCTCTGAGGAATGCTGCTGAGAAATGAAAAGATGAGGCAGAGTCCCTGCCTTCAAGGAAATTACAGTCCAACTGGACTCTAAACACATTTTTCAACTAAGTGAGGTGAGGGTCGGTGCTTTGGGTATCCATAAAAAGAATGAGAGTCTGAAAAGGTGCACAGCAATACAAGGTTACCTCCACTACATACAGAGTGGGTGAGTCCATGTGAATGCCTCATAATGAAAGTTGGATATAAGCTCTGTGGTCTTTGAGGAAGGTTTAGGTCTTAGAGAGATGGGGATAAAGGGGGAGGTGGAAAGAGGCAGGATCCTATCCGGGCATGGAAAAATGGACATTCCATAGGGTTTTATTGTGGGTTGAGGTAAATGGCTAGGAATGGAGCTCAGATGTGGTGGTTTAGGGTGTGAAGGACACACAGGCTTTCTCAGTGCAGGCCCCCAGAATGTTCATTCTTTGTGGTCACAAGGTTCCGGTAGGGAGGTACAGCCAGTGTCCTCCATAGCCACTCAAAAGAGTTTCAAAAGGCACATTTTATTGAGGTCATCCCATGACCCCCGAAGGGACCAGGCTTGAAGAAGCCTGTGCTGCCCATATCCTTTACTGTCTCTTACCCAGTGGGGTTCCTGGCAGCCAGGGATGGGGGGGCAAAAAGTAAGCCTCTAATAAAGGTTGGATCTCAGGCTGAATTAATTTTACAAGGCTACAGAAAAAGTAACAGAGAGGTACCTCTTTCTTTTAAATTGCCAGAGTCAGCCACATCTCTCTTCACATCAGAGTTGCCTGAGCCTGAGAGGTGCGATCATGGGCTAACAGGATGACTCGGGTGCTGTATAGGGTCATCCACTTGGGGCCTAAAGAAGAGATTGAAGGAAGCCCCCTCTTCTTCACTCCCAACTGCAGACATGGAGGCACTAAACAATTCCCAAGCCAAACCAGCTTCAGAACTAGAGCACGGAGAAAGAGAAAACTATTATTTATTTTGGCCATGAAACCATCTTTCTTTTATTGAGCAATGACTTTATGTTAAGCATACCTTATCCTCACTAGAAAACTCTCACAATATTTCTTTGAGATGAGCATAATGATCCTCGTTTTATAGTTTAGGAGCACCAGTCCCCAGGAGAGTGAAGAAGGTGCCCAAGGTCTCAGTGCCGGTGAATGGGAGAGGCAGGGTTTGAACCTAGGTCAGTCTGATGCTGAAGTCTGCACTCTTGCCACAAAGCCCCACACAGTGCCTGGCTACTGTGATTTTTCTCCAAGTCTGAGCTGAATGAGAGCTTTCACAGGAGATTATCTGTAGAGGTATCCCATCTCAGCCAAGAGAATCCATTAACACTTTATACTTCAGGACGAGCTCTGTTATAAAATAGCCATGAGCCAATCAAGTGAACTCTCAAGATCTCAGTGATTATTTTTCATTCATAAGATGAGAAAGTGAAGCTGAGTGATTGATCAGAACACTTTGAGCCCCCACGGCTGGGAGGTTTTCCATCTTTTCCATAGAGAAACTAGCCCAGACTGAACCAGAACCTTCTGTCCCAAGTTAAGGCTTGTAGGAAAGAGGCTCATTTGCCTCAGTTTCAACCCTCCTACAATCCACCAAGTCAGGGGACAGGGTCAACAGTACCAACTCAGCCCCTGGAGGCTCAGCCTTGTGGGTGACAAGGCAGTTAAGGAGGTGACTGTGAAGGGCTCTTGGACTTTTTGATAGCCATTCTATCTGACGACATCCAAACAGAATGGTAAAGATCCACCAAGCCACCATTCTGGGCCATGGAAAACTACACTATTGCTTCCTTTGCTCTAAGAAAAGAAAGCGTGTAGGTCCCACCCTGTCTCCCCTCCTTGCAAATACTCTCACTTGGTAGAAAAGCTGGTAGCAGAGAAGGTGTTTTTCCTGAAAATCAGTCCTGGGAGGGCGGGGGTCAAAGTTATTGAGGACATTGATTGATCCTCCATGCTAACCCACCAAATCAATTAACACCCCATGGTGGGCAGGCCCTGGGAGAGGGAAAAGAATGATACTGCTGCAAGAATCTGCCAGGTGGTGGGTTGTTCCATCTCAGTTGGAAGGCTGCTAAAATGGGTAAATAAAGGGAAGTGAGGGGTGTCAGCATCTGGACTCTCCCCTTCTGGTCCAGCTCTGCTGCCTGCATTGCCTGTAAGGTAAAACTCCGCCTCCCCTATTCCTCCTCCCAGCCTCCCAGGGAGAGAGGCTGCAGGATTCTGACACAGAGTCTGCAGTTGCTGGGAGCCTCTCCAGGACTCAGCTTGTGTGAGGGAAAAGGTTTGAACAAGGAGAAGAAGAGTAAAGAGAAACAGTCATGGTTTGAGACAGGAGAGAGTTTGAGCCAATAGTTGGTTGCTGGTGAAGGGGTACATGCAGTGACCTGTTATGTTTTTCTTTCCCTGATCTGCCTTGTTTAGCTCAAATCTATTCCAGATGTCTAGACTGGGACTCAGCACTGCAGGGGCCTCCAGCCCTCAGAGCGGCTCACAGGATTGACTCAGGTGGGCTTTAAGACTATTTGGTGGCAGGGTGGGCAGGGGAGTGGGTGCAGGGGAGAGAAGATTTGGTGGTGAAGATGAGAGTTCATTCGGCATGGGAGGTGACAGTTGAGGAGATTGAACTTAGCCCTGGGGAGTTGCTGTTAGAGACAACCCTCCTTGCTCCTGCAGTGGGCTATGCTTTCTGCAGAAGACAAGCAGCGGAGGACTAGATCTGGGGCCTAAGGTCAGATCGTTGTGGGTGTCATGCACTGCCTGGGTCCCCGAGCCTTCTGTCTCTCAGTGCCATTATCTGACTGCTAAGTGGGATGGAGTCTGGGAGAAAAACCTAACTGTACTTTTCACAAGGGGCTTTCTGCAGCAGAAGGGATATGGGTGGAATAAAAAGAAAGGGCCTCCTAAGTGTCAGCACTAAGAGAGGCAACTGAGAGAAGCTAAGATGATTTCATCCTGGAGGACTTTCAGAGGGTGGGAAGCTGCTCTTTTCCAAAAGGCCTGGGCAGGACTGGCCTGGGCTGGTCAGGGAGCAGCTGCTGGGACTGAGGGAGGAGCTGTGCAACCTTGGGCCTCTCAGCCAACCTCCCTGGGCTGAAGGCAATCATCATAATGCCTGCTCTACTGACCTGAATGGATTGTTATGGTGTTCAACTGTGAAAGAGATTTGGAAAATGTGAAGTGCACTTACATGTAAATGGGTCAAATTATTATTGTTAGAATCTCTTAGACTAGTGGTTCCCAATTCTGGCTACACACTCAAATCTCTTGAGAAGCTTTTATAATAATGCTACACCTGGACCCCGCCCTAAATCATTTATTCAAATTGGAGGAAGGGCAAGAAAAGACAGCAGAGGCGGCTGGAAGTGGTACATAAAAAAGTGGGGGAAGATTCATTTTTCAGGTGATTCTGATGCCCTATGAAGGTTCAGATCCACTGCTCACTCTTCCCCAAACTTCCTAAAGATAATCACTTGGAGCACATTTGTAAAAAGCAGGTTTTTGGCTTTTCTCAGATCTACTGATTCAGAATTTCAGGATGCCTGGCAATCTCTATATTGAGCAAGTAATAAAAAGAGCATGGATATGTCATTGCAGAGGTGAGACTGCCGATGCTCTCCTTCCCTGCAGGATGAGTACTCACACCCAGCAATGCTCCTCGCAGCACAGCAGAGCAGCTCGAGGGCTGGGGGGTGGGGAGTCCTCCTTAGATAATATGTATAGACATGTGCTTCCAGGACTGGGTTGTGCTAGAAGGCCACATCCAATCCCATGCCTGTTCCACCGGATGACAGTCCAATTATAGAATGACAGATTTCCCAGCCAAAGATCCTGAGGACCTTAAGATAAAAAAGAAACCATGATGAATGATCTATAACTAATAATAGCACAGGTTACCAGTGTTTTATTGTTTTGTCCATGATTGTCCAGGCTTTCCTGCTTCATACTCTCCCTGTTGACTCTGTCCCATTCATAAGATTGTATAAACACACACACACACACACACACACCACACAGACCCCAACCTCATCAAACACACAAATGGGGGGGCTGAAGAGGATTACAGGAGCCAGTGAACTCATACCAGGCAAGTGTGTTACTTGGAAACATCACTAGTATAGAACTGAAGAATACAGATATGTTAGGACCAAAAGTGACCCTGGGGATCATGTTTGATTTTGTTCTTTCTCTCAAGGGATATTATTAACACAGCAGTCAAGAGCAGGGATTCTGAAACCAGCCTGCCTGGCTTGAAATACTACCACGCTACTCACTCACTGGCTGTGTGGCTCAGGACAAGCTACTTCTGTGAAATGGAAATATTGCTAGGGCTGCTAGGAACATTATATGAATTAGTGCCTGTAAAGCTCTTAGTAAGGTGCCTGGCACATATATGCTGAGAAGTGTTTGTTGCCCTTAATTATTGTAGTTTCTGTTGTTATATTATTGTAGGTGAGAAAGCTGAGGTCTAGATAATTTGCTCAAATTGTTTATACCTCTTGACTCTAGTAGGAACACAACCTAAGGAAATAGTCACAAATGTGTACAAGTATCTATGCTAACAACAATCACCATAGCATCATTTAGAAGAGTAAACTGAATGTCCAATAATGGGGGGTGAGTTACCAAAATAATGGTCTTTCCATAGGATGGTTATATAATAATTGCATGAGAAAGTTAGAGACATAATATAAAGTTTTAAAAATAAAACCCAATATGATCTCTATATAGATATAGATACAAACTAAGGCAGAGCTAGTCTAAAAGACAATTCAATAAAATACCAACAGTGAATGTCTCTGTTTGGGGGTTTGGGGACTTTTATTTTCTACCTTGCACATTTTGGAAATGTACTAATTTTTTATAATGAGCAGACATTAAAGTCAGAAAATTGACTTGTAAAGTCAGAAAATAAGCCCTGGCTGGTATGGCTCAGTGGATTGAGCACCAGCCTGCAAACAGCAAGGTTGCCAGTTCAGTTCCTGGTCAGAGCACATGACTGAGCTGTGGGTTTGGCCCTAATTGGGAGTGTGCAAGAGGCAACTCATCAATATTTCTCTCCTTCTCTTTCTCCCTCCCAATCCCTTCTCTATAAAATAAATTTTAAAAAAACTTCAAAAAATTAAAGTCAGAAAATAAAATGTTTCAAGCAATTTGCTCTAGGTGGCACACTGCATTGGGAGTCCACAGAGGCTCTGCGTCCCTGTCCAGGGTTCGGCTGCCGCAGCAGCCTGTGCAGACAGTAGGAAGGGAAGCTAAATGTATGAGGGTGATGACCAAACACCAAAAAGTTCTCGGACCTGGTACAGGTGGGCAGGACTGGAACCTGGCTCAGAGGGGACCCTAGTCTGGATGTGCAGTGCCAACTCCCTGGGTTGAGCTGGAAGCAGAGCTAGTTGCCTTCTATCCAGCCAAGATCATTCTGTCCAGGGCCACTGTGTGTTACAATGGGCACCTGATTCACCACCTACCCTGGGGAAGAGGGGGTGTAGTGTCACTTCTCTTTCCCAGAAATGGAAAGAGCAAGCTTCTACTCTGTCTGCGGATACCAAAGTATTGTCCCACCTTTTTTTCCTTTGTCTTTATAACAGACTTTCTTGCAAGGAGGGAGCCAGAGACCTAGTGATTGCTGGTTAGCACCCCTACCAGTCTGCATTCTCCTGCTTCTCTTTAATATAGAAATGCCTTTCCTTTCTGTGCCCCACATTTTTCCAACCATGATGCCAAGGTACTGACACAACCAAAACCAAGGGATGTTTATTTTGCAACTTTAAAGTAAAAAAAGATCTGGAATCACTTAATAACTAATATAGACCTCATCAAAGAAAAATAGGAAGGTAGGCAGGCAGGAAGAAAGGAGGAAAGGTAAGAGAAAAGCAACGAAAATAAATTTATTGTGCTCAGTATTACATAAAAATTATCACATCCCTTTCAAAACAGTGCTATACACTGCTCCAGATATTTTTAAGTATTATGTTCTGATCTTTGTCTTAAAATTAAAAATAAGAGGCTGGAGTAGATGAGTTCTGAAATTCAGTGATTCTATATAAGGTTGAAATTTTAGTAATTCTGACTCTCTCTTTAAAAGATTGTTCTGGTAGCAAAAGCCAACCAATCAAGTTTGCCAAGTTATCCAAGGAACCAGATTTACATTTAATGAATAAACTGAGTATCCATAGAATATTTGAGCAAAAAGTCAAAAATTGTCTGATCCAACCATCTCGTTTTACAGATTAAGACACTGGGCCAGAGAATCACACTAAAAGCTAACATTGCTGAGTGCCAGGCAGGAATTTTTCTGAGAGTCACACAGCAGGTTAATGATTGACCCAGAATTAGATGCTATTGCCACCTTCCCCATTGTCCACTTGTTCTGACTTTTAGTGGATTTCATGATGAAAGAAGCAATCGGATATCAGAAACCTCTCCTCAGCCCAAGATGTCCAGAAAAGGAGCAGGTACAAAGGCAACAACAGCTCAAGAATAGCTACGTCCTCTCTCCTTTTACCTCTGAGAACAGAAGGGAAACCATGTAAGAAAGAACTGAGTCCTGGGCCGGGTGGTGGATGAGAAGGCAAGAGCATCAGATCCTCCTTGAGGACAGCAGAGAAGAGTGAAGGTAAGAGCCGTTGGTAGTACAAAGAGCACATAGCACACAGAACTTCCCAAAGGCCTTAAATCCCAGCACTGGAGGGACCAGGACCACCGGGGAGGCACCAGTGCCTGGAGTACACTGGAAAAGTGTGTCCCTCTTGAAAACAGTATGTTGGAAAAGAACAAAGACAGGAAAACCTGGTTACTTATAGCTCACTCCTAGTATTTCTTTGTGTCTGGCTCAGATTGTGAATAAGACTTTATAAATATGGTAATTAGTAAAGATATGCTTGAATGTTTTCATTAAAAGGTCCACTTTAGCTAGAAAAGTACTTGGGCATACAAATGCAAGCTACCATCTTTGATTTGGTTAACAGCGTGCATCAGAATTGGGCTGTTTCACCATAAGGGAACACCACAAGGATGTTTTCTTTTTGGAGAAGTATCTCTGAAGTGAGGACATTTGCTAGCAAAGTAGAACAAAACTCTAAATCTAACAAATAAGACCTGTTCTTACAGTTATTTTTCTCAAAAACTTCTATTTAAGAAGGCTTTGGAGGGCAACAGGGAGAGAATGTCTTCTTTTACATTTCCCAAAACTTTATTGAAATTCTGATTCTATATGTCTCTGTCCAACTCAAGAAGGGGGATGAAAAACAACAAGAATGGTCCATTTGAAAAAACCTTTTCTAAGGGCTCAGGTTCCATGACTCAAATCCATCTCAAGGAGTTTTGAATCTCTGAATTTCTCAAAATGTATTTCTTAGATTATAGTTTTTGTAAGATGTAAATAGAAGTTACCCCCCCAAAGGGGGTAGAGACTCTTGGAGGTAAAAACTGCTCAAACAATACTTGGTTAAAGAAATGAAATAGGTTTATTTGCTGCAGGACTTCTTGGTGCCTTTAATCTTATGTTCACAGACCTTGTGTATCTCCAAGAGGCAGCACTTCTGAAATATGGTGCCCAGGGACTCTTCTTCTGTGGGCATGCTATGCAGGACTAGCAGTATGCAGGTTGCACTGGAGACACTCCGGCGTAAAGAACTGTTCCAGGTGATATGGGAAGTTGAGTATCCACATTAGCAGACGATGAAGTAGGAGGAAGGAAACTTTAAGTACAGCTGATGTGTCACCAAGACTGGAAGAAAATGTCCTGACAACAAAGGTTGTGAAGCTCAAACACAAATAGATTGAAGGAGTCTCAGTTATGATTCTCTCTCTCTCTCTGGGGATGTTTCAGAATACGCCTGGGATAATTAGGAACATTTTCTAATGGGGCTGGGACAGAGTAATGGATTCTGTGACTTTCAGAAGCTCCTTCTAGCTCAATTGTACAATCTCATTTTGTCTTATTCTCTACTTACACATCAGGAGCAGAACCCACATTGTAAGTCAAATGCATTCCTGAAATGTGGACTGTAAGTAAACACATTATCTGTAAACGAAGTCATATTTTCCATTGACTTGTATTATAATTCCAAAGAGGCACACCAACCCAAACACATCACAAAAGGTGCATTTATGAGCACGGTGGGCACTCGGGGAAGTGTCCACCTGTTCCTTGGGCAGTCTCTTTACAGCCCATCCTCCCACACACAGCCAGCCCAGAAATCAGCCAGGTGAAGGGCTTCCCACACTCTGTTATTCAACTTGTATTTAATTCATAAGGGAGCTGAAAGTTCTTACTGTTCCCAGGGATTTTGGATGGATAAGTCACTTCATTGCTTATGTTCTTTCTAAAGGAATTTTTCAGAATCCCTGGATATTCTCTTCTGTTGACTTTTGTGGGGTTTTTTTTTTTTTTTTTTTTTTTTTAGCCTGGAAGAAATTTTTAGTCTAAAAGGGTATCAAGCCCATTTACATGAGTCACCTTTGTTAAGGCCAGGTATTTGATGGTTGAATAGCTGCATCATGCTCCGTTTTAGATCAGGTAACACAAATCTATCAAGCGAAAGAAAACTCTGGCATACTTCTTTCTCAAAAGACTTTAATTCACAAAAGTTTTGAGTGGTTTCAACTGTTTTAAAGGTTGGGCAATTTTCAGGGGCCTTGCCTATGTCTCATTACCTCACTGAAGCAGGCAAAGAAGAAAGAGACTATGGAAATAATAATCCCCCTTTGTTGGGTGCTTACTAAATACCAGGCCCCGAGATGCACCTAGTTAGCATTATCTCACTGAATTCCACCAGCCACCATGAAGGATGTTATAATAATGCCTTAATTTTACAGAGGAGAAAACCAGGGTCAGAGAGGATCAAAACATTTCCAGGGCCACACAGTACACAGCCAGTGGGTGGCAGCACTGTACGCTGACTCCTGGGTGGGTCAACATCACTCCTTACTGCACAGTTAAGAGACAAAGGACTCAGTCCATGCCCTCATTTTTTCCATCCTGCCTCACCTGACATGGCTAGGAATGATAGAAAGGTGATGCTGCACACTTGCAAATTCATCACTGGGAGTCAAAATGCAATAAGAAAAAGAGAAAATGGTAATAGAGTTTCTTAGAGTTCCCACTTTTGAACATACATTTGGAAAAACATTCCTTAGTCCATTCAATGAATAAAAAACCCTTTCTTTCTCATATTTGGTCATCAATTCCCACCATTTCTAATACCTTCCATTGAAGGAAGGAATTACGATTGCATGAAGTATGTCATAAACTAGTTTAAGTTCATTTCTCTTTTAAGTTTATTGTGAGTTTTTTAAAGGCTTCCTTTTATTAAAAAGCACCTCTGATAGGAAAATGATTCTATTATTTTTACACACACACACACACACACACATACTCACTCACTCACTCATATAAAAAACAACTTTTGAGAGGTGCACTTATTCAGGAAAGTGAGACAGACAGGTGGTGAGATATAAGGTCCACAGTGGATTTCCCCTAAGCCCAACCTGATTCATTCAATAAGGGCAAACTGGGAAGGAGGTGTTATGCAAGTCTCTTGATTTTGGATTTTCAGAAGTGAAAGCTGTCCCCAGTGAGGGGTGACCAGTGTGAAATCTACTTCTCTCTTGGAATCCTAAGGATTTTGAGTAGATTCTACCCAAAATGCTGTTGAGACTCCCATCTTGAATTCTGGCCCTGAAATATTTTTAAAGAAATTACAGGTAAAGCTAGGAAAAGAAGAGAGCCTTTCTTCTTTTTTATCTCTCTCTCTCTCTCCTTTTAGTTGGTGCTTTACTGGTGCCTTGTTAAAGAAATCTTTTGCTACCCTTTACTCTTGACAGTTTCTCCAACAGTTTCTCAAACTTGCTTTTCTTTGGTTTTTGTATTTTTTAATTTACCTTTTATTTAAGTGTCACTGGCATACAATCTTGTATTAGTTTCAGGTATACAATATAGTCGTTTGACATTTTTATACTTTACAATGTAATCACCTCACTAATTCTAGTAACCATCTGCACCGTGCAAACTTGTCACAATATTATTGACTGCATTCCCCTTCCCCTTTTCACCCATCCCAACCCCTTCCGCTCTGGTGCCCATCCTTTTGGTCTTTGTTTCTATGAGTCTGTTCTGTTTGTTTTGTTTTTTAGACTCCATATATAAGTGAAAGCATATAGTATTTGTCTATCTCTGCCTGACATTTCACTTGGCATAATACCCTCTAGATCCATCCATGTTGTTGCAAATGGCAAGATTTCATTCTTTTTTGTTGTTGCATAATACTCCATTGCAAATACACCACATCCTCTTTATCCACTCTTCTATCAATGGACACTTAGGTTGCTTCTATATCTTGACAATTGTAAATAATACTGCAATAAACATAGGGATGCACATATCTTTTTGAGTTAGTGTTTTTGTTTTCTGTGGATAATTACCAAGAGATGGAATTGCTGAGTCATATGGCATATGTCTTTGTAGTTTTTTTGAGGAATTCCCATACTGTTTTTCATAGGGGCTACACCAGTGTGCAGTCCCACCAACAGGGCACAAGGAGAGTGTTTTCAAGGACAGCCTTTCCTATCTCTCTCCCAAGGCCTTACTGTCAGACATGACTTCACCTTTACAGCCACTTGACTTTTGACCAATAAACTTCACAGATAGGAGAGTCCACCTGAGAGCTGAAACTGACTAGGAAGAATCTAGGAATAGAGGCAAGAAAAGATCTGGGATGACCACGGGGCTCATGATGTCACACAGACACCCAACAGATGCTGAGCCCATGGCTGGGAGGCCAACCGTTACCCAGGAAAGCCATGAACCCACTTATGAATCCCCACTCTTGACTCTCCCCCATCCCACCAGGAGGAACAGAGCGAGGTTTCACTACCTGACATTACAGAAGTAGGAGGTCATCCTCAAATTGGAGGTGCACAAATACCATAGTTTAATTCTTTCTTATTTTAATCCTTTTACATGGAAATCCTTAATGGCATCACACATCTCCCTGCCTTCTCCACTGGACAGAGAACATAAGTGAGCATGTGGTTGATGCCTGCGAGCTCCCTGCTCTCCAAGTGATCACACATCCTGTCTCTGACCTGGAGTTGTGACTCTCTGTCCCAGCCCCCAGCCTCACTCCTGCTCTCACTATCTGTTTCTAACAACCCCACCTTGTTCCAGCTCATGTAACGATCCACTGTGACTCAGTACAATGAGATCGCTCAGGGAGGTGTCTGAGAGCAGTCACATGCACCTGTGTCCGCAGAGTCACCAGGTGAAGCAGGCCTGGTGACTTGACCTAAACTTGGCACCCTTCAGTCTTTGGTTTTCTAGCCTGTTGTGGAAATAAACACAGAGGGAAGTGTTTCCCACCCATAAGAAAGACAATGCTGTGGATACCACAAAAATGACAGATCGCCAAGCTTCAGTGGACACTGGGGAAAAGACAGTCCAGCCCCATTGATGGGGGCAGCCTCACTCAGCTCCTGCTGGCCAATGTTGGAAAGTCAAAATACAGGGAAAATGAGACCAGACCTTTAGTTTTTCAAGAGAAACCAAAATCAAGCACTGCATATGAAATATTCCAATATTTAGTGTATGTTTTTCCAGCTTTATTGAAATATAATTGTCATATTCTGTATTTGGTAATGTTGTTTCATATTCAGCCCAGGAGTCGCTGATTTAGGACCTGTTGTTTGGAAGGAGTAACCTGCGGTGTTAGGCTTGGTGATCTTTGACTGCTATTTGGAATCCTGCAGTCATGCAAAAGCATGAACCAGAGGGTTGCAGATAAAATAAAGTAAAACAAAATAAAATACACAAAAAAAATGAACACAATTCCAGAAGAGCGGAGGGTGATGACCAGGAAGAGAGTCTGGCTGGGTGTGGCTGAGGGCCTGGGCTCCCATGCGCACATGTGGGCCATGGGACCCTCCCCCTGAGTGCAGAGAGTGCTCCTACAGGGCACGTGCTGTTACCCCAGCACGCCAGACTTTCTCTCTTTCCCGCAATGCCCAAGTGCCTCTATGCAGCTGGGGAGTGCCTGTCTGATTTATGGCTCAGCTACCATGACTTCTGGGAACTTTGTTCTCTCCATGATTTATAAAAGAGATCTGTAACCCAACAATAACTTCTTTTCTACCAGGGCAACAGAGTGCAGGGAAGAGCCTAGCAGCTGGTTCTTTTTCCCGGGGCATCAGGAGTCAGCACTCATGGGTAAGACGCTAACTTTCTGCATTCCTATCTTCCTCTATAAAACAGAGAAGTCTCAAGTAACCTCTGCTTTCCTGATTTCCAACCTATGACAGTTCCCTGTATCCTAGTTCTAACATTTAACAGAAAGAGTCAAGCCCTGAAAGGTTCAAGATCCTCTGACTTGCTGAGATTAGAGGCCCAGGGCATGGCTGCCCAGGCTACAGCCTGTGCACCAGCTTCTCTTTGCAAAGTGCAATATACCTTTGGTACTGTCTAGAGTAACAATTATTAATCCTTTCTTAAAAACCCAGCAGCTGATTATCTGATTAAGGATTTCTCTAGCTAGGCCTGCTGCCTCTGTACCCCGGAAAGTCAGGAAGGAGACAAAAATGAAATGCAAAAGCACATAATTCCATTTCCTATGGAAAGCTTCGATAAGGAGTTTGGTGGGGTAGGAAGTGAATAAAGTTGGTTTAAAAATGGTTAAATAATCTCTAGGTTTCCATTTTCCATGGAAAAACACACTGAAGTTAGAGTCAGAAATCAGGAGCCCTAGACTCAGCCGTGCCCCAATTGCCTGTGTGAGAGAGGTTAGTCATCCACCTCTGAGCCTCAATTCCTCCTACATGAGGGGGCACTTACCACCCCTTGCAGCCCCCGCATTCTGTCCGTGTGACCCTTGACACTGCCCTTTGCAATGTGCTGGTGCTCGTGGGAAGGGGTGACAGATTCCTCATCTACTTTGGTTGGAAACTAACTGTTGAAAAAATGTTTTCAGTGTATCATTCTATTCTTACAAGATATATTCAGATTATTTCTATGTTACATCACATCGTTAAATGCAATTATTTAAAGAGATTCTGCTGTGAATCCCTTAGGCAAGGAGCCTTCTGGTAAAATAGCTAGCTATCCTGAGTCAATTTTTTTATGTCATATTTCATTTCAGTGTTTGTTTGAGAGAACAAAAGTGAAGTCGCAGGGACTGTGCCTTCCTCTGAGAGGGCAGAGGGTCCTGGCCCCACCCCAGTGGCTATTAAGTGTCTGGAGGACCCCTCAGCTGCCTGTCAGAGGGAAGAGCCTGCTCTTCTGAGAGTTTATTTCCTGCTACAACCTTGTTTGGACCTTACAACCTCACAAAAAGCAAATGGAGTTAGCTTCCTTATTTTGCAGATGACAAAACTGAAGCTTGGAGAGGTTAAATGAGGTGCAGCTAGTAAGTGGTGATTCAGACCAAACTTCTAAGGCAAGCCAATCAAGAAGCTCTGAACTTGAGAAGGGGAGGGTCATCCCGCCATTTGTCCTGGGCTGCATCCCCATGGGAAGCTGCAGTGGTTGTGGAAAGGAGTTAAGCATCAATAGAGCATTCTGGCCTGAGTAGGGACCCCCAATGAGAACTGAGGAAGCTCTCTAGTCACAATGGAAGCAACAGGACACCCACAGGAGTGGGGGGAGCTGGCTTCTTCTGACTCCAGAGTTTCCTGACTCCTCCTGCTGAAAGGAGGAAAGGGAACCTGGAGAACAGAATGCCACAAGGAATTCCCACCTGCAGAGTGAGGGGAAAGGTGCAGTGGGGTGTGAAGGTGGCCAGGGAACAGAGCGGGATGCTGAGAATGAGAACCAGGGGAGCTAGGATTTTGAAAGCCACAGAAACAGTGCACAAAATCTCTGAGCCAGGGGTCTGGCTTACTGTGGGGGGTCCAGGGCTAACTGTGAGACCCTGCATTTGTTCCAAGGAGGAAGATGCAAGGAAGTATGTGAGGAAGGCCCTAGTGGAGTGCCAACCCCTGGGATAGCTAAATGGTGAGGTGAGGAGAACAGAGGTGGTGGTGAGGAAGGGCTCTATGGAAAGACGTAACAGAACTATGTGCTTTCAGGGCTCCAGAGGGAAAAGGGCAGGGGCGCCTGCTGGTTTTCCACTGCAGGTAAACTGGCATGTAAATAAAAGCCAGCATACACTTTCAGGGACCGAAGTCCATTCGTCTTCTTGCTTAGTACCAGCCAGACCCTCAGTGCAGTCCGCTATGTTACATCTCTCCTGAGGACGAGGGACACACACAAGCTCTGTGCCCTTGAACATGCCCTCTGAGCCTCAGCTATCTTACCTGCCAAAGAGAAAAACAATGCCTGACCTTCCTACCTCATTTAGTTGTTGTAAGGTAATAATAATGATAAGAACAGCTAATGTTTGTAAAGTACATACATATTGTTACATAGACTGTGTACCTAGTGTTCTCTAGTGTCACACAGTACTACATATTACATAAACATTGTACATATACAGGATCTGGCACTAACAATGCTCCTTTTTTGTTAAAAAATATTTTATTACAAAATCATAAGATGTAATTCTGTAACATAACAGTATCACACTCAAGCACACCATATGACATTTTAGGTAAAATGTTCAAATTGCTGTCTAGCTCGTGTGAGACATTCACATACCCTACCAGCCACACTCAAGCAAGCCTTACTTCTGCCAGACCCTGTGTTAGCTCAATCCTTAAAACACCTCTATGAAATTGGTAGTTATTGTCCCCCCACCTGACAGAGAAGGAAACTGAGGCACAGTGCGGTGTCAAAACTTGCTCAATATCACCTAGCAAGGCCAAAGTGGGATTTGAAGCCAGAAAACTCTGGCCCCAGAGCCCATGCTCCTAACCTTTTTGTTATATGACATGATGTCTGAAAGCACCGGATATGCTTTAAATGAATGGTGCATTCTCATACTTGTTAAAACTACTCCCACTGGGGAGGAAAGCAGAGTGAGAATTCACTGGGTGAGGATGGCACCTCCAGCCTCAGAACTGTGACCCCTTACCATACCAGGCTTCCCAGAGGAGAGGGAAGGGACGGCAGGTCCTCCAGCCCCTTCCAGTGCAGGACTGGCTTCCTATGTTCTTTCTCAAATCAAAGTGTCTCTGCTGCCAAGAGCAGGTTTGTCTGTCTCCTGGAGACAGCGGTTGTCAAGCCTGAGAGAACAGCAAGCATGTCAAAAATAGCAGTGCCAGCAGACTGCGTGGCTGCAATTTTCTTTTGAAATGTCGACTTGGCTCTCGCCAAAAGAGCCAGGGTCTGTCTATGCTCCCTACAGCCTGCAGCTGAGGCTGCTTAAGGTTCCAAGATGTTTGCTAGGGGTGGGCAAAGAGTGTCTGTTGAAAAATCCTCTCCACAGCAACAATGATGAGATTGGAGCTGTGTTTAAAAAAATTGATTTGTGATAAACCCCACCATGGCTAGTCCCCAAACAGGTTAAGCAATAGCCAAGGTGAGACCAGTATTAATGATACTAACTACAGTACAGGCCCCCTTTCCTCTTTTATTCTGGAGCTGAGGGAGTCACTGTCCTGTTTGGATCACAGTTTGAAAGCAGTCACTGCTAGGTTTAACCCATGCCCCCTTAGGCTGCCAAGGGGATGGGGACCAAGAAGGGAGGAAGAGGCCGGATAAACTCCTTTCTCTGGGAGTTCAGAGCAACTGGACGTGAAATACATGACAATCTTCAACCTCTCAGAGACCTCTCGTCCAGACAGAAAACTGGCTCATCACTAGGCACAGTGAGATGACGACCAGGAGCCCATCTGTTGTTATTCCCAGTGGCCTAACCCTGGGAAACTCCATCCCCTGGCTAGCCCCAAGCTCCAGGCCTGATTCTGTCATGAGGCACCTGTGCAACCTGAGGGGGCCGGGTATGAAACAGGATGGAGAGAGGAAATCCTATAGTTTAAAGAAGGAATTTCTTTTCTTCCCCTAAGTGACTTTGACAAGCTAGAACTAGACCATACTTTGCTTCCTGGGGCAATAACACACAGTCACAACCAATCTGAGCCAGGACACCAGTGCCAGCCAAACTGTCCCAGGGGACAATATCCTCTGGGAATCTGGTTGGCATTTATATACAGATGCTGGGCAACAGAAATACTGCCAAATCAAGGGTTCAACCAGTGGAGAGAGTAAAGATAAGCAGCAGGACTGGAAGGTGTCATGTGAGGAAAAGCACCAAGGAGAGGGAAGGGATCAGGAAGTGAAAGTCAAGTAAGAGCAAGAGAAGAGCTCTTCTGCTTGCCCAGAGGCAGGCAGTGAAGGGTGAAAGGCTGCTGCAGGAAAAAGGAGGAGGATGGGAGGATGAAGCCCTGACTCCCATGCAATTTCTTAAGGAAGTCTGTGTTTACAGGTGCAGAGATTAGGTGGTGTATTTTGGTTTGCTTGTGGGGTTTTTGTTGTTTTTGTTTTTGTTTTGCCAGCAAAGTGTAAGTACCTTGGACAAGTTCACTGCCTTAGTCCTATGTAATGAATAATTTCCACCATACATGTTGTAGTTTAATAATGCTAACTATGCTCTACATTTACTAAAAACAGTGTGACCTGTCTTTAGAGTGAAACAAACAAACAAATATGCAAATTCCACCATGGTTTGATTGTCAAAAAAATAAATAAAATCAGTTCTTGGCGCAGTATGTGAGTAGCAAGGAGCAACTGTGTGAAAGACCCTAAAGTGTCCCCATGTGGCAGAAGAAAACATTATCCCAACCTGGACACTAATTTGGTCCACCTTAAAGATCCTAAACTTCTCGATTTTTAAATCCAAACCATTCCCCCAGCCAAGATGTGACTCTCCCGGATTATTGTCACTTTTTTCCCCACAATCGATGATGTTTTTGGTTAATTTATAAAGTGCAACCCTCACCACCATCCTATTTTAGAAAACTTCCATTACCCTGCCCCAGAGCGCCCCCCCCCCCCCCCCCGCCATCTCTGTCCTGGTGCAGGTGGGACTCACCCTGTGCTCTACGACCTCCAACAAGGAGAATACACTAATACACTAGCTCTCTTACAGGCTAGTCAGTGGATCTTACTTATCTGTTCAAGGGGTGTCCCCTGAACCTTGAACCACTGGGATTTATGTCCTAGCTTTTGTTCTGCCTTCAGTGCACAAGAGAGACAGCTGGGTGCTCTGAGAACATTCCAGTGAACTGAGGGCAATTAGAAAGTTACCCCTCAGTTAAGGCTTCTTCTAGGCTAATTCCAATCTTATACCTTCCTAAGTCATCTTTTCTCTGTGCATATTATTAACTCCACTGTTTCTATGTCTTGAACACCCCTAAAAGGATTTTAAGGTTGAGAGACCCTAAGATGAATGTATTTCAGTGCTATATGGCAAAGTATTTATCTGAGACTTATCAGGTTCTCTCTCTCTCTCTCTCATCCTTGCAGGTTCAGAACATTTCTGGAAGATACTTTTCTAAATCCACAACAGTCTCATCTTGCTTCATAAGTTCAGGACTTCCCTCCACAGAGGTGAGCATGGTAGAAACAGATGGTCTACTGAGATGGCAGGGGAAAAGGGAATCCTGGAGAGCAACTTCCTTAGCAAACACAGCTAGTCCTAGAATCCCAAATGTGACTACTGCAGAAACCTACAGGTGCTCCCAGCCACTAAAATGGTGACAAGGGGGAGAGAGAAAGAAAGATACACACAGAGGGAAGAAGAGGTTAAAACAACAGAAGGGAAATGTCAGAAGAAAAAATGAAGAGCAAGGGAGGATGAAAAGGTGAAAATGCAAATAAGAGACAATTAGAAAGGGTGGGGCAAATCAGTAGTAGGAGAAGAGAAATAGGAAAGAAGGAAACTGAAGTAGATGGAGTCAAAGAACATACACAGAAAGAGAGCAAGGTGGCTGCTAAGTAAAGGAACCCGAACCCAGATTTCCCCCCAACCGTCTCCCCAGCCCTCCCCACCCTGAGTTCTAATTTGGCCCAAAGAACTGAGCCCATACAAAATTCCCCACCAGTAGAACCTACCTCAGATGCACTGAGGGCCAGCTGTCCCTTTCTCTCATCTTGGGGATGATCAGGCAGGACTGTTGCATGTTTCTGTTGAGCCTAAGAGATCCAGAAAGACCTTTGGGAGCTCCTGCTGGCTGGAGTTGGGTGTAAGGATGGCCTAAACCCAGCCTTTGCTGGCAGCTGTGAAATTGCCACACCAGCTGTCACAGTAACACAGGGTGAATATTCTCTTGGTGCTCAGGGCACAAAATCCACATAAATAGGCTCAGAGTCAGAGAGGGATCACTTGGAAAAATCCTCCACAGAAACTAGGTCAGGTCACAGCCTCTCAGTTTTTCTTCCACATCTTAAGAAGAACCACTTATGAAATTCCCCCCCAGGAGCTAGACTGTTCCATGGAGAGCAGGGGGCGGGAGGAGATATCGTTTCTCTCCATCTCTCTTAGAGCTGGGAGGAGCTTCTGTCTGAGGAGATGAAAACTCCATGACACTATCATGGATTAAAACCTTATGGCTCTTGGCAGGATCAAGTCCCCTCCAATGTTCCCCTTGTCACTTTGAAAAAGATAATATTGACATTGGTTTAACTGACAGTTGCTTACATTCAAGTTTCTGAACAATCAGAGGTGAGATGAGGCAGCTTCAATGACTAGGTAGGAAACCAGTAAGAAAGGTCCAGGTGCGTTTTAGGGATCTGCTTTTTCAAAGGTCATGCATTCCTGTTCTGGCACTGCCAATCCCTAACCCAATATGGGGAGATGTCCCATTTCAGAAGCTAGAGATATGTAGTCTCCTATTCTCCCTTGCTGCCCAAATCAAAAAATAGAGAGAACAGACTGGAAGGTTGCTACGGCAACTAGAGTCCCTGGAGAGCCCAGCGCTCCACAAAACCTTTACTTTTGGGCATGCTCTGACTTTAAAAGGAAATGTTTTTTATTAGTAATGGTGATGAAGATGATTACATACACATATATAGAAATACATGTCTACATGTTCCAACATTTACCCTTGGCTGGGCACTTCTCCTTTCCCCTAATGCTCAGGAGTAACTGAACAGATTTAAGAAAGCAGCACTTGATGGCTCCAGAGCAGGTTTCTGAATCATGAACTCCTCTATCTCCTACTATGTTTCAGGTTTGGAGAAGCTAAGCTCCTAATCAAGGTAGCCTCTGGTCCTGGAAGGGTCCCGCTGAACCTGCCTAAAGAGCAACCTCCTTACTGAAGGGTAAGAAGAAAGACAGGCCAGTTCAAGAGACTAAGAAGGGATTTAAGGAGCTAAAGGCCCAGAGTGGCCTATTCTTGGGCTTGGGATTCAAGGCAGTAACTCTAGGGGCGGGAGAGGCTTTGCCTATGGGAGATGGGAGACAGGGTAATGAACTAAAAATCAAGTCCATTACCAAAATTCACACATTTGCATAGTATCATCCCCAGCTTCCCAGATGAGTCATTCAACATTCCCCATGAGGTAGGGAGGGGAAGACATTGATGTTCCCATGTAATGGGTGGGGAAACTGAGGCACAAAGAGGGTGGAGCCAAAATTACCCTGTAATGCTGTGGCAGAATCCAGATTGAGATCTGGCACTCACAGGAGCCACAGTGTCTCTCAAGAAAACCCTCAAAAGGCTGTCCCTCAGAAGTTGCTCTTTGAGAAAATTTTCTTTAAAAAAAATTCTCATCCAAGAGTCTTAAAGCATAGATATAAAATTAAAAACATGTTAACAGTCCTTTTGGTTTCTGAACTGTACCCAAAAGAGCTCAGAACAGTACATCACAGTTTATCGAGGCAAAAAACAAATGAAAATGTTACCCAGAGAGAAATGGGGGGAGGTGGGCCATGTGATGGAAGGCAGGAGTTTCCTGATGGAAGGAAATGGTTTAGTCTAGTGGTGACTCACCACCTTTCCTTACCAGTTAGAGCAAGTCGGCTGCAGCTCCAAGGGGCAGGGCAGGCAAATGTTTGCTTGACTCCGTGAAAAACCTCTAGCAGTGTGGTTGTCGGCAAAGAAAGAATGCTTCTTCCTTACTCTAAACCACCTATTCCATTCCCAACAAGATGAGAAGAGCCCCACACTAGCATCCAATGTGTGCTTTCACCTCTCTGCAGGTTTGAGCTGGAGTTTGTTTCAGAAAGCCTTCAAATGTCCTAAATCAAATTCAGAAGAAGGGTGGAGAGCTAGAGAGGTTGGGGGAAAGTGAGAGAGAGAAATCTGCCATCTGCAAGAAGATTCCTCTGCCTGTCTGAGATGACAATATCTGTTTAAGTGACACCTCTCTTCAGATTATGTGGACATGCCAGTTGCCTGACTCTATTTGGCCATTTCTCCTGGCTGTGTGGTTCCCTCGCTAGTTCCTCTGCACAGGAAGGCACTTGCACATAGAGTATTTGGCTCTGAGAAAGAACCTTCCTGGAAGCTACAGAGAGTCAGGGGATCATGGCAGGTTGGAGGGGGCAGGACTAAAAGTAGACCAAAAACTGATGTCTACTGTGCCAGAGTACACCTGGAAGAATCCATTGGCCCATTTGGTCCAGGACTCACATTAATGTCCTCCAGATGGCCAAGTTTAATTGTAGTTTCTCTAATTCCACCCAAGATTAGAGATGAATAACATATTTTGAGGCTGTGCATCTAAAGGCTCTCCCAAAGGCCCTCTGCAGGATGACCATCAGGTGTTACAGGGCCCTGGAATGAAACCGCAAGGTGAGTATGGTTTCTGCCCTCCAGCTTCTGCCAGTTTCCACCTGGCCAGAAGCAAAGACAAGTGCATGACTCAAAACAAAGGGCACTAAGGACAGAAACAGGACCCAGGTGTAACCTGGTTTCCATCCAACTGACATTGCCATACCTACAGCTTTTAGAAGTCTAGAACATGAAAAATCAGAGTCTTGAAGGAAAATCAGACAGAAATCTCACCCACATAACAGAAGATAGGCATGAATGGGTGGCACCATTGGCACTTCAAAAATATCACTTAGATGGATAAAACTTGAATGCTGCAGGGACCAAGCAACAAGGTTGACAGTCCAGGTATTTGGTCCTGGATGCCATGCACTGGGGATTGGGGAAAGCATCAGGAAGTCACCTGAAGCTCAGGTGAGAGTTGTGGAGAATGAGAAAGAACCCTAAGAAATTATTTGCTCAGGGTCACCCTTCTTGTGCAGGCCCTTCCTGCAATGGTCAAACCTCAGTGAGCATCCTTTTCTCTACACACATCCGATGTGGAGTGGGAAGGTAGCTGGGTCTCCGTTCCTGGGTGGCCTCAGAGAATTCAGGCTTGCCAAGTCCATTATCAGCTGCCTTCAGGTCCGGCGCAGGTTGCCCACAAGTGACATGGGTATACTGGCCTTGCTCCTCCTGCTCCGTCTCCCGGTGGTAGAAGTAGTTGAAGTTGGAGACAATGACAGGCACCGGTAGGGCAATGGTGAGGACCCCAGCAATGGCACATAGTGAGCCCACAATCTTGCCACCAACTGTCATGGGGTACATGTCCCCATAACCTACTGTGGTCATTGTAACCACTGCCCACCAGAAGGCATCCGGGATGCTGGGAAAGAGTGAATCATCATCATCAGCCTCTGCGAAGTAGACGGCACTGGAGAAGAGGATGACTCCAATGAAGAGGAAGAAGATGAGCAGACCCAGCTCCCGCATGGAGGCTTGCAAGGTCTTGCCCAGGATCTGCAGCCCCTTTGAGTGGCGGGAGAGCTTGAAGATGCGGAACACCCGGACCAGGCGGATCACTCGGAGGATGGCCAGGGACATGGCCTGCTGCCCGTTCTGGCTGCCTGCTCCACTGGCTGACTGCTGCTCCTGCTGCTGCACCAGCTCAGTGCCCAGGGTGATAAAGTAGGGGAAGATAGCCACCAGGTCGATGATGTTCATGATGTTGCGGAAGAAGGCTGGCTTGCTGGGGCAGGCAGAGAAACGCACCAGGAGCTCAAAAGTGAACCAAACAATGCATAGAGTCTCCACCAGAAAGAAGGGGTCGGTAAAGAAGGAGCCCCCAAGAGTACTAAGTGAGGATGAGCCCCCTGCCCCCACTCTTCCAGGAGTCATGCCAGGATGAAATGTATAGGTATCATCTTCATCCTCTTCTTCTTCCTGACTCCCCCTGGAAATTGGGGAGACTCTGCTCACACCACCACTATTGCCTCCACCTCGAACATCTGCACGAAACTGGGGCAAGGTCTCCAGGCAAAAGATGACGATGGAGATGAGAATGACCAACACAGAGACGATGGCGATGCCCCTGGCGGGCCCAGAGCTCTCCGGGTACTCGAAGAGAAGCCACACCTGGCGCTGGAAGGGCTGGGAGGGCAGAGGCTTTTCATCCTCACCACCTTCAGGCAGGCAGCCCTCGTCCTCCCGGAAGGCCGCCAGGGCCTCATCCCCCAGTTGGTAGAAGCGGATCTCCTCCAGGAAGATGTCCAGGGGCACGTTAACCGGCCTCCGCAGCCGGCCTCCCGACTGGTAGTAGTAGAGGATGGCGTCGAAGCTGGGCCGGTTTCGATCGAAGAAGTACTCATTCCTCAGGGGGTCGAAGAAGCGGACACGGCGGCCTGGGTCTCCCAGCAGAGTGTCGGGAAAGAGCGACAGGGTGCGCAATTGTGTTTCAAAGCGCAGCCCGGAGATGTTGATCACCAGCCGCTCACTACTACAGCAGCCCCCGCCCGCGTCGTCCTCCGGGAAGTCTCCCGCATCCTGTTGCTCCCCCTCCGGCCCACGGATCTCCTCCGGCGCCGCCAGCGTAAGGGATTTCTCCGATCTCATGTCCTCCCCGCCGTACTCTGCCCTCCACTGGAACAGAGCCCCCGACACCACCTCTTGAGCGCAGTAGCGCTTCCCAGCGCCCGGCTGAGCCCTCTTTCTAGGGTGGGGCTCGTGTTCCTCCGAGCTAGCCGTCTGACCTACCGTCGGTCCGTGAGCCCTGAAGCCCTAGTCCCTGCAAGGCTAGGTCGGGGGAGGTGCCCTATATGCAGAGGATTTACCTCTGCGCCTCCAGTTGTCCGCGCCTGGGTGCTAGAGCTTACTGGGATACCTGGAAAAGCAAACTGGCGCGTGTGATACAGGATGTCCGAAAAGACGCTTGGCTTCGCCTACTCCGTACCTGAGACTGGGCTCTGGGATGCAGGGGTCCGAAATGGGAGCACTTCCCAGCTCTCACTGCGCTTCTCCAACAGCTCAAGCCCCCAGACTGCCGCGGTTACTGAAGCACCAGATGCGCCTCCCTCAGGCTCCGTAAGACTCCTGGTGGGCTCGGCCTCCGCCCTGCGTCCACCGCAGGCTCCGTCTAGCCAAGGTCGCCGTTCCGGCGCAACAGCCGCCACCTCCTCCCTATGGGCCTAGCCGAAGGCCTAGGAAAGGGCCCTGGGGCTGCCCCCGGGGTGCGGGGACCCACCTCCCACAGCTCAAGCCTTTGCTGCAGCCACCGCAGCTGCAGCTGCTCGGCTCTCTGCTCTATCCTTCCTTCCCAACACTCACTCCCCAAGTGACGTGGCAGGCCCCGCCTGCTGCCCCCTCCCACCCCACTTCCACATCACACCCCTCGCCCGGCCAGGGGCTGCTGCAATCCGGGGCACTGTGGGAATAGACACACACTTAGCTCACCAGTAATCTTTCCCGCGCTCTCCTGGCACGCCTCTCCCTTCGCACGGTCACATTCACAGCCCCCCTAAACAAGCACCAATATCCTCGTACCACACCCCCTCCACCCCCGCAATCAGCTTTTCTCAATGTCAATTTACAGTGTTGACCTGCGCAGTGCATTTCATCAATAAGAAAACACACCCCGCCCCACCACACGCACAGAGAACTGTGCCTCCACTCATCCAGAAGTTTAATGAAAAAATCTAATCATATTTTGCCCTTCTGTGTTTACAAAGATCTATTTGCTAGTTCTCCAATCTCTACTGAAAAAAAAAGTAGAGGAAGCATTTTTGAGATTTCTTGAGAGCTTCCAATTTAAATTGTACTCCCTGTAAGTTCCCAGAGAACCCCATACCTCCCTTTGCAAACCTGGGAGGGCGGGGAATCCAAGTTCCTAGGATTGCAAAGTGAGAGTAAAGAAAGGGATAAGAAGTCACCCATTGCCTTTCCCATCAGAAGTTTTCCGCGGGAGCCAGGAGTCCTGGGAACTTAGGTAGCAGGCCCAGTGAAGAAAGAACCAGAAGATGGTGGCGTCTCAGAGGGAAGTGCAGCCTGGAATTCATTTGCTCCCAGTCTCACTGGGAAGGCATTTGGAATGTCTGCTTATGGTGCAAACAAGAAAAGGGGTGGGGGGAAAAGAAATGTACGAGTGTTGATAAAAAGTAATGGCTATGTTTACTGAGCATCTAGTAGTGCCAGCCACAATCTAGGTGCTTTACCTGTGCTCGCTCCCTCACTCCTCACAACCCTATGAGAAAGATGGCCTCTGCTCTAGGTAATGTTACAGGGAAGACCCACCTGGCCGTATCTGTGTAGGGACCAAATTTCTTCTTGATTGTTCCCCCAACTCTCCAGGAGGAAGGTGGCGAGAATGGTTTTCCATCCATTTCTGCCAAAGACCATATAGCCTTTTGCCACTATATTAGACAGGTTGGTGTCTGGTGGGGAAGGGCTGGTCTGATCTTTTCAGACTGCCACTCCCAGGTAAGCTTAACATTTGCTTCTCTGTGCCTCAATTTCCTCTTTTGGGGTGTCTATGGCCAAATTAATGGGCTAACAAATACATGGTGCTTTTGTGTTGCTGCTTCTGCATATTAGATCATTAGTCAGTGTTCATTGATAATAACAATGGGAATGATAGGTAAAGGTACCACAAGATGCATGTAAGAATTCTTTGCATTGTATGACTGTTTTAAAACCACAGTGGCTCACTCCCAGAGGAGTGGGAGAACAGGAAACAAAGTCTCCTTTGGGAGGTGTAGAGAAGAGGTCAGGGGGTGAGCGGGTAGGAGAGAGACTAGCACATCATTGAGTCTTCATTCTCTAGCCCTGTCCCTCACCAGGCTTGCCAGGCAATAGTTTCTGCCTCCTCTCTATGCTTGTACTGTTTGTTAGTTTCCACTTGCTCCTCTCACCTTGCATGTTTCAGCGAAAGGTGAGAAAGAGCAAGTGTTCCAAATCACCCACTTGCTAGTTTTCCTATTTACAGGCTATGTAATTAAGCAATTAAGACTTCACCCAAGTAAGTTGTTCTATTCAAAAATTATTTTTAAAGGAAAGAAAAAAGCCAACAACAAATACGACATAGAAGATACTGTTTTACTCTTGTCCAATTATTTGTAATTATTTTCTGGGTTGTAAATTGATTACTTATGATTCTTTTTGCCTTTGCTTTCAAAATTTGTAATGAAATATTCACTTGCATGTTTGTTTTTATTATTGTCATTTTTAGTCACAAGTTTATCAACTAGGCCAACAACTCTTCAAGACAGTTCTTGGAAGCACATGGGCCAGAACCTGCATTCTGCCAGAAGGGCACACAGTCTAATGTGGTGGCAGGAGCCACCCTTCCAGTACCCCATGGGTTAAGCCTGCCAAGCTACAGGCAGAGCTGGTGTTCCCTGCTTACCTTTACAGGAGGCTTAAGGCTGTGCCCTGTGGAGACACAGGTTGGTTCCCCTGGAGGGCAAAGCCATTAGCAAAATCATGAATCGGAATTCTCTTTTTAGTTCTTTTGTGAAAGAATAATTTCTTAGCTTTGGAAAAGCCCTGCGCCTACATCATTCCTCTCCAGCAAAGAGCAAGGGTAAAAATCACACCTTGAGAAGTGCCAATTCCCAGGTGAAGGAACACAAGCGGCAGGGCCCCATTCCAGACAGCAGCCTTTCCCCAGAATTTACTGAGCACTAATTTCATGACAGCACAGATTATCCTTGTTGTATCTGAATCCAGATGTTTGCAACGATGGTACAGATCTTTCATTCATTGATCAAGTATTAATTGAGGAGCTACTGAGTGCCCATCACAGTGCCAGGTGCTGGAGATTTAGCAGTGATCTAGACAAAATTTGTGTTCTAATGAGTTTACCTTTTCATGCAATAAATACATTCTAGATGGGAAAATTTAACATGGTAAACAATAAAAAAGATATTCACATATTGTAGTAAATGCTCTGAGGAAAGTAAATGAGGTGTTACGTCACAGGTGAACCTGAGACTCCAACTTTGAAGAGGGTGATTGAGAGAGTTCCTTTGTAGAGATAATCTTCCAACTGAAAATTCAAAAAATGAGAATGAGCCAGCCATGCTAAAAGCAGAGAAACAGCACTGGGCAGACAAGTGCAAAAAGCCCTGAGCTAGAAAGGTCATGAGTGTCCAAGGATGATAAAGCAGGCAATATACTGGGAAGAGGATGGGCAACAGGTGGGACACACAGGATGAGGCTAAAGAGGAAGCAAGGGGCACATTCTTGCTCAGGTTTTAACTTAAGGGTGATGTATGTAAAACCAATGATGGCTCTCAAGCAGAGAAGAGACTTCTATGATTTACATAGAAGCTGTCAGGAGAATAAATTACAGAGGCATGAAAGAAAAAAATAAGAAGACCAGGAAATTGTAGCAGTCTGGGGAAAAGGTGATGGTGAGTTGGACTAGGGTAAAGGTAGGGTGAATATAAACAGAGTGGGAGGAGGCAGGGGTGAGGGTAGGAAGGGCTTAGAATATAGAATCATCAGGAACCCATAATGAATAGGACATGAGAAATAAATAATGAATGCCATATTTTTGGTCTGAGCAAGTAGGTAGGTTGGTGGTGCCATTTTCTGAGAAAAGGGAGATGAGGGGTTAAACATGTTTTAGACATATTTGGTTTTAGACATATTAAATTGGAGAGGCAAATTGGACATGCAAATGAAGACATCAAGGAGGCTATTGCTTATCTAAGTCTGAAATATGGCAGAGAAATTTATGATTTAGGAATTTAAAATATTTAGACCCATGGCACTAAAGTCTTCTGAAGACATAGAATATATACAATGAAAAGAAACATAACCAAGACCAAAATCCTTCACATATTCAACAACTTGCAGTTCAAGTTCAGGAGAAAGAGGAGCCAGCAAAGAAGACCAAGGGATTGTCATGAGGTAAGAGGAAAACCAAGAGAAGGGGTTGTTGGAAACCAACAAGTGGGACTAGACCCCAGGGCTCCCATCCGCCCAAGCCCATGCTGACCTTCTAGCTGAACACAAACTACATCAGATCAGGAATACCTGGTGGGAAGAACAAGGTGACATTAAGGAAAATCATCCATAGGCAATGTATGTGGCAACAAAGATGAACTCATATAATGTGGCACACAATTTAATAATTATTTATGCTCCCATCTCTGTCCTGGATCTGAAAATGTACTCAAGGTATATAAATGATCATTTTATTCCATTTTCCAGGCTTCTCTTGGTACATTTTTTACCTTTCTCTGTGTGGTGTGTGTATACACATCCACTCACTTGTCATTACCCCAGCAGTAAGATCCTTTTAGTTTTCCTCAGAGGAGGAGGATAGTGATTAGAAGCTTAGTCTTTTTTCTTTGAATAATCTCTGGGAATGGTTCTTTTCACTGCACTATCACCCACAGACATGTGCGGAAGGAACGAGTAGTAAGTAGCCAACTCCCTCAGTTCCCACTGAGTAAATACCTGTGCACGAGTATACACACACCCTCTCTAAGAAGAATCACCCCTCCCTTTAGCTTTCCACTGTAGAGAACAAACCACACAGTGATTATTGTGGGCAGGGGTGATGAGTCAGATACTGTGTCCTTCATCTTACTGTCTCACCTATGGGCAAGGCACGCTGTCCCAGACCTTCCGTTCTTCAGGATGACGAATGTGGAAGTTCCTCTGACCAGAAGACAATCTCCCTCATGACCCAGCCCTCTTCTTCCTAGGTCATTTTTACTCATTCTCTCAACCTTCCCTCATTTTCTTTGCTGGGGAGATGAGGGAAGGAAGCTTTGAATCTCAGGGTAAAGGGGCAGAATAATGAGTAATTCTATACTCTGCACTAAATTTTTACTATTCTTCTCTTGTTCCCCCTCCTTCTACACAGACCCATGCCTCAAATTTAGTCATGAAAGAATTACATTAAAAAGAAACCAATTACATCAAAGAATTACAGAAAAGAAATTAATTTCCTGTGAATAGCATCCACTGGTTCTACAAACTAATTGATATCCACTACCCACATTTGATAGGCTAATTCTAACACTGAAAGTCCCTTCTACTAGTTTAGTCTTGGAAGCATGGCTTGGAAGCACCATGACCATTTTCCTCCTTCTGGAACCAAAGTGGACAAAGGGAAGGACAAATGCAAATATATAGTCTGTTAGCAAGCATCATTTATAATTAGCTGCTTAGCCAAAGTTTTGATGATGAGGAGAATAATGATGATATGGCTCATGATGGTGACACTACAAAGTGCTGATGGTGAAATTCACAAGAATTCACAAGAAAAAATTCTAACAGCTCTCATTTGAGTGAAGCTATATATTGAAAGAAGGAATGCATTAGACAGATGTGCCATGAGAAACAACCCCCCTAGGGAACAACTAACCATGCTGAGAAACAAATCCATAAAGGACTCCTTATCTTTCAGGGAGGATCCCAAGAGAGCTTCTTTGCATCACAGGTTTGTGCTTCTTCATCCCATTCCCCTACTGTGGTAGTCATTAGGGCTGTTTTTCTAAATACCCCCAACTCCCTATGTTTCCAGGACATGGGAATTCTACTTTCTAGCTCACTTATGGTTGGACCAGACAAGTAGTTCTGACCAATACATTATAAGCAGAAGTCATATGTGTCACTTTCAGACCAAAACACTTAAGTACCAGTGTGGAAGCCTCCAGAGCTTTCTTTACCCCAGCCACAAGGCCAGTATGGCTCAAGAGTGGCTGTTCATTAGAGTGAGGTGGGTTCCAGAGTGAGCTGACATGGAGATGGACCCCCAGCCAAAGCAGAAGGAATGCTCATGAGTGAAAAACAATCCTTTGTTGCTCTAAGGATTGTTTTAATCCTTAGATTAAACAACAAATCTTAGATTAAACAACAAAAAGGATTGTTGTTCTAATTCTCTGGTACTTGGGAATTGATTTGCTACCCAAACATAATCCAGTCTATCTAAACTGACTCAATAGTGGAACCCAGAAAGGAGGAACAGCTATAACCAAAATATAAACTTGTGCCATTGGCTTAGTGGGCAAATAATGAGGGTGAAGAAACTTCACTGGAGGCTATCAAGGGCAATTCATGTCAGAAGTGGCAAAATATTTGAAAAAAGGGTATCTGTGATAACTTAGAAGGCAGATAATGCTCCTAAAATTTGCATATCTTGGAAGAGGCTCAAAAATAGATTATTAGTATTATATGGTGGCTACTATTGGCTGCCTCTAACAATGTAATACAAGATATTGATGAACTCAGAAAGCATTGACCAGTAGGCAAGCAGAGATGAAATGGACAACAGAGATCCCAGAAATATGGGAATTTTTCAGGATTGACAGAGGCAACTGCTTCTCATTTCCAATAAGAAATAAGTACAACTTTAAAAACACCTCTGTGCAAAAAGGGCTTGATTCACAGAACAAATCAGCATCAGGCAGTCACACCCATTGCTAACACCTTGGAATGGAATGGGGTATTTTAGAGCAAAGCCTAATCAAAGTTTTGAAATTATAGCTTCCAAAAAATAATTTGATTGGACAAAGCGGCTTAGGGGGAAGAAAACTAGAGGTTTAATCTATAGAAAACTGATACACTTAAATTATCTACCATTAAGTTCATCTCAAGAAGCATGGGTATGGTTATTGGCTATTGGTACATACAGCTGCCTGGATAGATAGAAAAAAAGCCTAATAATACTTGAGGTAGTCATATTGCTAAAGGACCCATGACCTGAACTAAACTACGTATGATTGTTCAAGACTTGAAACAATCTTTAGGACCCTACATTTTTATGGTCAAGAAGCAAAGTGACAAAGCTGCTCAATTTTCAAGGAGGGTGTCACTTGCAATGCCAATCTCAGACATGACCAAGGAAGAGAGTGGAGGAAAAGGAATGTACCAGAGGGAGAAGCCAAGAGGCAGAAAACAGCTTCTCCCAGGCAGCCAAATGGGGGCCTAACTCTATTTAGCACGGTATCAGAATTGCTACAGATCAGCAATACCTGTGCTTCTCCCATCTTTCCCATTTCTGAATGGGAATATTGATTAAAGTTTTCCTGTTCCAAATCAACCATTGTTGGTTATACTGTGGGAGAGGGAAAGATAACTTGTCTTTTTGGTTCCTTCCATTTCTGAATTAGGAGGAGTCACATTCATAACTGAGGTAGAGACCAGAACATGTCACTCCCTAACATAGACTACTTCACACCACTGAAGCTCCTAGAATTTCAGCTCAATCCCAGGACTGGATAGGACTTTTGGGTTGTCTCCCTTAGGGAGTTAGCACAGATTGCCTGTGGGAGCCAAACATTTTGTGATTGGAAGGGTAGTTGATTGCTGTTGCTATTTACCAAATATTTCCAACTCCACCTTCTGGGCATGTGATAGGATTGGGTCCTTCCTGGTCCACATATGGTTAAGTAAGATCATGTGACTAGTTCTAGCAAGTGAGTTGTGACATGTGCTCTATTTGGCCTGCAGCACTCAATTACCAGAGCTCTTTTCTCTCCCACACTGATTTAGAGCACTTGGGAAGGTGCCTACTCTACCTTGTATGACCTGGCTTGAAAGACATATAGCAGAGCCCCAAGAACATCAGTCAGGGCTATGTACAGTAAGACCTCACTTAACATTGTCAATAGGTAAGACTTTAAATGAAATAATGTATAACAAAGCCAACTTTACCACAGCCTGATTGACATGAATTAAATTCTTATGGCACCTCTTAAACATTATAATGAAATGATGTTAGTCAAGGACCTGTTGTAGTCTGATTATTATTAAATAATCCTTTAATGTAAACCACTGAGATTTAGGAAAGGTTTGTTACTAGAGCATAACCTAGCCTTTTCTAACCAATACACATACTTGTTTTGCTGCTTAGAAGATGCATATGACACAGAAATTATTAATATTCTATTTTCTATGGCTACAAAAAGAATTTCATGAACATGGATCATGAAATTCATTTCAAAACTTACCTTTGGCCAACATTTTTGCTCTTATTGTTGCTATTTCTCCTCCTGCCATATCATTCTGTAGAGATTTTCTCATGTGTTTTTATTGAACTAGTTTGAATTTTTGTTCTTCCTTGTCCATTTTCTGACCTAACTCTTTCCCCCTAAGGTAGCAAAAACCTATTGTCTAACTCTGGTATCCCTGCTGACATCTTGCGATCATGGACTATAGCTAAATCTTTATGATAAAATGTTATAAGTACCTTGTGTTTATTAAGCTTTTAATAAACATTAACTAAGGATAATAATAGCTAATTATAAGCTTTTAGTAAATGTTTACTATATTCTAAGCACTTTTCTGAGAATTGTAAAGTAATAGCTTTCCCTAACCTCCTTACAAAGATAAGAAAACTGAACCACAGAAAAGTTACATAACATTCCATGTTGCAGAACTGGTGCACACCAGAGCAGGTTTCCAATGCAAACAGTTTTCTGTCAGAGCTTTTGTTCTTCATTCCCAACGTGTGTTCTGCACAATTCTAATTTCACATCATGTTAATAGATGTTCACATGCGTGCGTGTGTATGCACACACACTCTCTCCAATTACATGAGTTTGGGAATCTGATACTTGAACCAACTTAGAAGTTCACAGTGGACATTAGAATAAAGACTACTTTAAAATGCTCTGATACACTCCTTAACATTATTTAACCCAATTTTTCCCTGATAGATTTAATCATAGGACCCTGTTTTCACCAAAGCTTATACTTTGAAAGAATATAATTAGAGAAAATCAAATCATAGAAACCAAGTGTTAAGAGTGACAGACAGTGAACATCACCTCACTCAACTGCATTGTTTTGATGATACCAGAACAGGACTTTAGAAAAAGTCATGACCTCTCCACAGTCTAGGCAGCAATGATTGGAATCCAGATCTTTGGCTTCCTATTCAGCATGATTTCTCTACCCTGTGGATTATAAATAGCAAACTCTTTCAGGGTAAAGTGGTGGATCAGAGAGAAGCACAAGCTCCCACGAATACCAGCCATTACAAGGACAAGGACCCTGCCTGTTGCATGTTTTCTCCCTGGCCCAGCACAATTCCCTTCACATGATGGTGCTTATCATGTTAGTTGATGAGTAACAATGAGGAATGGGAGGAGAACAAAGTAACCAGAATGAAGAGATGAAACAAGCACGTGGCCTATGCAGAGAGTGTTGGTTATAAGTAGGTAACACGAAGAAGGCCACAAGGCCCAAAAGGATCCCTCTTCACTTATAATAACACTAGCCTTCTCAAGGTACTAAAGAAATAAAAGCAAGTCCTGTAGAGCTGCGTATGTGAACACATGTGTGTGTGTGTGCGCGTGCATGCACAGGGATAGGGGTTGGGTGGCAGAAGAAAGGAGAGCTGGACAAGATGTAGAAAATCATATCTAACAAAAGTTATTGCCCCAGATAACAGGTAGACAGGTGGAAGGCTTCAAAGCTATTCCAGTAATGGAAGAACAAAGAGCCATGACTCTCAAAGTATGTTCTGGAAAGACGAAGAAAATGTGTTCCTGTCTTTTCCACCATTGGAGTGAAGTATAAGTTCTTTGTATATAATCACAAAGATATGGATCTAGAACCTTTACACAGTAAAATAAATTGTAGTTTCAAACTTTACATCTATTGTTGGTTTTGCTAAATGTGGAGCCCATAGAGTAGAAACTTGTTTTGGTTCTGAAAACTATGTTTTTTCACTGAAGGATGGTCAAGCCCAGGATGTGGTTTGTGAAGGAGACCTTAAGGCAAAAGAAATTAAATCATTTCACATCAAAACAAAAGTGAACTGATTTTCATTCTCCATCAGGATCAGGAATTTAGGAAAGCTTATAGTTGTAGAAGAGAAGAAATTAGAGAAGGCTCTCTGTTGAATAGGACAAGTCTCCAAAACAGGGTAGGGTGACAAGGTCAAAGACCATCCCTGTAAGGAACTGCGTCAGGTGGAATACAGAAATTCGAACAAGGTTGTCTGACATCCAGTTTTAGGCTGCTTTCGTCCAGCCTTGAATTCCCCTTTCAACCTTGGGGAATGAAGGAGCTGAATGGGGGAAGAAGAAGGGGGAGGGTAGAGAGAATATTAGCAGAAAGAGGAGATTCCACTAGATCTCTCACTCCCCTCCACACCTTTCTTTGATACAAATGTGTGGGTGAAGTAAGTGGAATCTGGGGTGAGGGCTGGTTTCCCAGGCAGAGAGCTGCTGTCCCTTGCCCAATGAGTCTAAGCTGTATGTAGTTGGGCCTCCAAGATGCTGCTTCCCTTCCTGAGGAGTAGAGGGTGTGATTTTAATGTTCTGGTTCTTCTGCTTTGCTGGCGTAATGAAATAGCTAGGCCTAAATAATGCAAAACTCATAGTCCACTGATGGTAACTTCTCTCTTTTTTTAACTACAGACTCTAATTCACTCCAAGTAACAAATTATGTTTCATGGCCTTTTATAAAATATTCATTCCTTCCCCCTAGTGCTCTCGGTAGTTCAGAAAGCCTGGTATAAAGAGGACATCATTTTGTCCTAGACACAATTTACAGTGGCCAGCTGGGCTCTGACCCCTGAGGGTGAGGATGCTGGGCTGGGCAGAGGGTAAGGGTCCCAGCATTCTGTTCTCCGTGGAGTTGGACTTCCAGGACACTTGCATATGGGGGCCAGGGAAAATGTGAGGGAGGAGAGAGAAGGGGACCATGCTGCACTTCTTCAGAGTCCTCACACTTTGTCCGTTTCTTCTGAACAGGTCAAAGCCATGCCAAGCTCTCTTCATACAATTCCTTACCCTCTGCATCCTCTTTTCTGAAATGTGTGTGTTGTTTCCACCCAGGCCTTGGTCCAGAACAACAGCGAGGGGGACAGAGTCTGGAGACAGAGAGGGCCAGTGTGTGCAGGGGGCAATGGGAGACAAGGGTGAGGTGATTGTTGTTCTGGAGAGAAAGGAGATTCTCAAATGCCCTCCCATTTCCCCTCCACTTATGTTTTCCATCCAGGCAATGAAGGGACACACAATCATAGCAGTATTAATAATAACCTTTCTTCCTGGCTGGTGTAGCTCAGTGGATTGAGCACGGGCCTGTGAACCAAAGGATGGAGGTTCAATTCCCAGTCAGGGCACATGCCTAGGTTGCAGGCCAGTTCCCAGCAGGGGACGGAGAAGAGGCAACCATACATTGATATTTCTCTCCCTCTCCCTCTCTCCTACCCTTTCCCTCTAAAGATAAATAAATAAAATCATTTAAAAAATCTATAAAGTTACCTTTAAAAAAATAATAATAACCTTTCTTTTTCATGCTGCTCTACAGTTTGCAAAGGATGATCACATCCAGGCACTTTAACACTAAGTTGGAGTCAGGAAACCTGACTTCTAGGCCCAGCACACCTGTTGTATTCAACCCATGTCACTGTATTTCCCTGAGCCTCAGTTTCCTGTCCTGCACAGAGAAAAGTTTACAGGAGAGAACTCTGAGTTATAGAACTAGGGTTATAAATTTTAATCCTCAATCTATAACCCTCAGATTCTGGGCACCAATTTAGAGGGTCTCTGGGAATCTGCCCACTGACTAGCAGAAAGAACTGCATGTTCCCCAAGAACATGGTGGCTGAAACTCCCTGATGAGAGTGGTCTTCTACTACTCTGGGACCCCAGGTGTTTCCCACCAAGCTCTTCCTGCTGGGTGAGTGCGTGAGGAGTGGGCTTTATGCACCCCTCCTGGCAGACCTGTTGCTTGGAGCCTGTGCAGAGGACACATGTTACCAGCTATAGTATACAGAGACATAGAGAGAGAGAGAGAGAGAAGATGCAAAATACGCGTATCAACCTAGGTCCCATTTCCCCTCTATTCAGAAGTATCCCTGTACCTTTCTATATTGGGAAGTGCTCATCTGAGAGTAAGATGAATGGCAGAACCTGAGAGATCTTAAACTAACAGCCAAAATATGGAGAGGTGTGAAAATTACAGTAGATGGCATTTCCAACTGATTTGCTACCTAAAAATCTCAAAGTACACTGTGTTTTCCATTTATTCCCAGAATTTATTAATCTGAAAAGTCCAAATTAATTATTGCAGGCATTTTATATTATCTGAGGCAATAGTGTAGGTAAGAATCTATGAGTCCTGAACTCCTTAAGATATATTAACTACAAAACACATAGAATTTGTCACCCATTCATTTCAGCATGAATTGAGCAGGACTTATGTGTGGAGAGAGCACAAAAAGAAGGCACATTGACAGCACTGTCTCTGCTGACTCTTTTTTATCATTGTCTGCTGTCCCTTGCCTATGCATTCTGTAGACTTTAGAGGAATTCATTCATTTACTCAGCAAATAATTACTGAGCATCTTCTATGCACCAGATACTGTGTTAGGTGCTGGATATACAATGTTGAACGAAATAGTCATGGCTCCTGAACCCAATGACAGTCTATCTAATAGGGGACAAATTACACCCACACACACCTGTAGAAAGAAAGAACAGCAACCCCTAGCTGTTTCAGCACTCAGTCATTCCAATCATCCCTGCTGAGGCCCCAGACATCATAGAGAAGATACCACACATTCCCAGTATGACTTGTCCGACATTCCTAAATCACAGAATTATGAGATATAATAGGTACCTTGGTATACAGCAATGGAAACCTGAAACCCTCAGACAAGCCAAGTTACCTGCAGAAAGTCACTTAGACAGTTATGGAGAGGAGTTTCAAACCCAGCTGAGCTGCTAGAAGGGACTGTCTCCTGAGAAGGGAGTAAGATTGTCAGAGCTCAGGGGGCCCAGTGTTCAACTTATTCATCTGCTTTTCTGAATGCTGAACTAGCCCTGTGAGGATTCCTTCTCACACACACACACGCATGCATGCATGTGCAGGTGCACTCACATGTACACACTCACACACCTAGGCATTGTGTTTCACAATCATCATCACCAAGAGTGACTTCTTACAGGCAGAGTATATGCATGCAGTCTCTGATTTAGGGAGAAGGCTTAGCTAATCAAAGAGTCAGCTGACCTCTGGAATGCCAGAACTAAGGTCTAGCTTTGCTCTGCAGCACAGAGGAACCAGTCATAAGGTTCAAATTTGAATTCCATTTCCATGAAAAAATGACTTCCAGCTTAATCCTGTGGTCCTTCCCAAGCCAGGAAGGGACCCTGCTCCAGGAAAGTGCCCTGCATCCTCACAAAACAGGTTCTTGCTCCTTGCTCCCTTGTCAAAAATATGGAGACCAAGGATAGAGGAGCATGTGTAGGTGGAGGGCAGGCCCAATGCTGTCTAGAAATTCTGCAGTTGGCATTCTTAATTTTGTCAGCTCAGGAATCAGCAAAGGAAGGGGCAAACTGACATCATAGGACAAAACTTCCCACATGTGACATCTTCCTTGTGTCCAGATTCCATTTTCCATAGTTGCTTAGGAAAATGTCAATCCGCATGAGCATACAAGGTTCCCTTAAAGCCATGCATAGCCCTGGCTGGTGTGGCTCAGCATATTGAGCACTGGCCTGTGAACCAAAGGGTTGCCAGTTTGATGCCCAGTCAGGACACATACTTGGGTTTCCAGCCAGGTTCCCAGTGAGGAGCGTGTGAGAGGCAACCACACATTGATGTTTCTCTCCCTCTCTTTCTCCCTCCCTTCTTCCTCTCTAAAAATTAATAAATAAATCTTTTTTAAAATGCCATGGATAGATTGAAATTGATCAAATGGGATTTGTGCCCAAAAATTGTAAAGGGGAACATACAGAGGGTGTCTTATTCATCACTGCAGCCCTACTATCTAACTGGGGTGGCTGATAAATAATAAACATTCATAGTTTGCTTAATGAATGAAAAAATAATCTCTGTACACTGGCTTGATATCCTAAACATTTCAGGAAGGGGTGGTTTGCTCCCTATTCAGAAACATGCCTGTGATCTTTTGAGAAAGAGCAGATGCACTGAAAGCCATGGCTCCTTGGCTCACTGCTAGATCTCAAGCTCCTGGGAGATATGTGGAAAGAACACAGACCACTTCCCCAGATGTCAATCACCAGTTGTGTGCCTCTGGGCACATTTCTTAACCTCTCTGAGCCTTAATGTTCTCATAGCTAAAATGAAGCTAAAATTACTCTTTTTCTCAAATTAATGTGAATATATTTGAAATACTTTACATAAAGTTAAAACTTAATAACTGCAATTCCTTTCTCTTTACCTTGAGCTGTCACAACTCTAGAAATAAAATTTTGCTGTAAAAATCTATAACCCTATATTTCTCCATTCTCTCTTCCTTCCACTCCTTGCCTTTGCAATCCAGCACAGCTGGCAGCCCCAGCATGCAAGTTCACTGTGGATATGAGGCTATACCAAAGTGCATTTGAGGTACTGATGAGAAGCAAACTATAAGGTAAAGTTTTCCTTTTAGTCATTAATTATTAAATTTATTAAAATTATATTGTTTGTTCATTGTTTTATATTTTTAAATACCATTTTACATGAATTTGATAAATATAATTTTATATACTTGAAAATGGATTGTTAAATTCATAGTTCCTCATTTTTTTATTGTTGTTCAATTACAGTTGTCCCAATTTTTTCCCCTTTGTTCTGCCCTTCCCTGCCCACTCCCACAGTCAATCCTCACCCTGTTGTTGATGTCCATGGGTCATCATACATGTTCCTTGACTAGACACTCCCCTTCCTTCCCAATTATCCCCTTCCCCTGACCCTCTGGTCCTTGTCAGTTTGTTCCTTATTTCCATGTCTCTGGTGCTATTTTGCTCCTTTGTTTGTTGATTAGGTTTAACTTATAGGTGAGATTACATGGTATTTGCCCCTCACCACCTGGCTTATTTCACTTAGCATAATGCTCTCCAGTTCCATCCATGCTGTCACAAAGGGTAGGAGCTCCTTCTTTCTTTCTGCTGCATAGTATTCCA
>PVKU01010962.1:0-47511 GCA_004027475.1 Anoura caudifer | reverse complement strand
TGCAAGCGCTGATGATCTTTCAGCCTTCCTTGCACAGGTGCCAACTGTCCTGCGAGCACCAATTGACCCCCACGCAGGTTGTATACTGGTGTCTAAGATCTCCCAGCAGCCCACTGAGGTCTCTGATGGCACAATGGTGCTGAGAGACTGTATTGCTGCTCCCTGCTGGCACGAGCTCACACCCGGGGGGCCAAGAGACCGTAGAGGTGCCCAACAACTGCACCATGGGTCTCTCAGTGGCACGCTGGTGCAAACGGATCCCTGAATAGCTGTTGACAATGGCACGTGGGTGTAGACAAAAGTGCGAGCTCCAACATTCAGTCCTCCCAGGGCTATGAGATCTTAACTCCTCTCTGTGAGATTTCAAGCAACCAGGTTTATCCCAGTGCTGCCAAGACCTTATTTGGCTGATCAGGGAGTGGTTGACCCAGCTCCCTCCCTAGAATCTTACGGCCAGCACTGGCTGGGGATCTCAGCCCCTGCCCTGGTCTCCGAGCTGCTGGAGTACTCTCTTTACCGTCTGGTTTTTCAATGTCCACTACAATTTTCGATTACCTGTTTTCAAATATGCTGTGTTTCTGGTGTCTGTTTGCTGTGCTCCATTGCAAATTGGCCCGGTTTTTCACCTGTGTGAAGGGGGAAGAGGGATGTGCATCCTCTTACCATGCCACCATCTTCTCTCCTCCTTTGACCATTTTTTAATTGGGTTGTTTGTCTTCCTGGTGTTGAGTAGTATCAGTTCTTATATGTTTTGGAGATCAAACCATTGTTGGAGATCAACGGTATATCATTGACAAATATGTTCTCCCATATAGTTGGTTTCCTTTTCATTTTGATGATGGTTTCTTTAGCCATGCAGAAACTGTTTAATTTGATGTAGTCCCATTTGTTTATTTTTTCCTTTATTTCCCTTGCCTTCAGAGATATATCAGCAAAAATATTGCTACATGGGATATCTGAAATTTATTGCCTATGTTTTCTGCTAGGAGTTTAGCAGAACTCACTGTGGCTAGGACTTTCAGTGCTAGCTGAATAAGAATGGTGAAAGCAGGCACACTTGTCTTGTTCCTGATCTTAAGGGAAACAATTTTGGTTTTTGCCCATTGAGTATGATGTTGGTAGTAGGTTTCTCATATATGGTCTTTATTATGTTGAGGTATGTTCTTTGTATTCCCACTTTGCTGAGTGTTCTTATAATAAATAGGTGATGGATTTTGTCAAATGCTTTTTCAGCTTCTGTTGATGAGATCATATGGTTTTTGTCTTTCATTTTGTTTACATATATTGATTTGTTATGTTTATTGATTTGTGAATATTATACCATCCTTGAATGCCTGTGATATATGCTATTTGAGCATGGTGTATGATCTGTTTAATGCATCGCTGGATCTGAATTGCCAATATTTTGTTGAGGATTTTAGCATCTATGTTTGTCAGAGATATTGGCCTGTAATTTTCTTTCTCTGTTGTGTCTTTACCTGGTTAAGGAATTAGGATAATACTAGCTTTGTAAAAAGAGTTTGGGAGTCTTCCTTCTTGTTGAATTTTTTGGAATAGTTTGAGAAATATAGGTGTTAGTTCTTTGAATGTTTGGTAAAATCTGCCTGTGAAGCCATCCAGTCCAGGGCTTTTGTGTACTGGGAGTCTTTTGATTACTGCTTCAATTTCAGAGATGTTTATTCCAGCTATATGGTTTTTATAATTGTCTGTTACCTCATCGACAAAGTACAGATTGTATTTTCTGAAGTTATACAGTTGAGATCTATGAAGCACTGTTAAGACTTAATGCTTACCAAATAATATTGCTCTCCAGATTTGCATAATTCTTTCTAAATAACTTCCCCCAATCTGGGACTCTGATAACAAACACCTCAGAGAATGGAAATCCCATCACCATTTGTTTGTGGTCTAAATGCTGAACTTACCCTGGAAACTCCTCAAATCCTTGCCTTCCTGCTGTATATCCTCTCAACTCCTACCTTATTTTTCTCATTTTTCACCTTCTCCTTACTCTTCCAACTTAGCCCTCTGCGTGGTTATCTGAGTGACTCCCAGAACCCTGCTGCACTAAGATGAGGGCCCTGCTTCGGTCAGTCTGCCTTGGAACACGGTCTACACTTTCAATGAGAAGCTGCCCCCAGCGTGAATACCAGGCAGTCCAGTCAGATTCTGTTCACTGCTATCAGGTCAGACAGATTTCATTCTTGCCATAACACCAGATTCACTGCCGGGGAACCTGTAGCACAAGGGGGAATGAGTAAGATAGTTTTTATTATAAGGCTATCCAGTGAATCTGGAAATACTGTGTTTTGCTGTGTATAATGCATACTTTTTTGCCCAAAGTTTTTGAGGGAAAAATAAGGATGCTCATTATACATGGGTTGTACTAATTCAATATCTATATAAATGTTTTTAATTCTTTTATTTATGCTTATGCATTAAAAGTGTAACTCTAGAAAGCAATAACAATATCTCATATGAAAAATAATACCCTGGAATAAGATAACCAGTTTTGTTGCTGAATGTAAATAAATAAAAATTGAATTAAAAAATTAAAATGAAAGATTTTTTTTCCCCTGAAAGTTTGGGCCAAAAACCTGGCTGCACACTATACATGGGAGAGCATTGCCCATGGCAAAATGTGGTGGAATGAAGTAAACAATTGTCATAAATCTCACAACAACTGGGTGGGTTTTCTTCCATGGTGTCCTAACAGCTGACCACTGTTTTGAAATGAAAAATTGTCTTCAAGCTGAGAGATATATCAGATGAATGCAAATACAGTTGATCTTTGTTATTTATGGGTTTCATATTTGTGAATTCACTTACTTGCAGAAGTTCATTTGTAACTCCAGAATCAACACTCATGGTCCTTTAATGGTCATTCATGGAGATGCGTAGTGCAGCGGAAAATTTGAGTTCTCTGATGCACACACTCCCAGCTGATGTCAAACAAGGTGACCTTCTGTCTTCTGGTTTTAGCTTTCATATTTTAAAAAAGCATCCATTTTGCAGTCTACTTAGTCCACACTTTTTTTTGCATTTTTGTTCTTATTTGTTGGTGATCACGGTGTTTAAAATGGCCCCCAACTGCCATAGTGCTGAAGTGCTGGGTAGTGTTCTTAAATTCAAGGAGGCCGTGGTGTGCCTCATGGAGAAAATTTGTGTGTTTAGATGAGCTTTATTCAGGCATAAGATATAGCTGGCTGTGAGTTCATTGTTAAAGAATTAACAATATATATTAGACAGGGTATTTTTAAATAAAGACACACATAAAACAAGGTTTTGTGTTGCTTGGCTGACAAAAGTATGACCAGAGGCTTCCCTGCAGGAGCCTAACCCTGTATTTCCCCTAAGAGCAATGGTCAGTATTCACTCCTTCATTGTTTGTGGTCAATTGATACAACATAACTACAAGGAATAATGAAAACCAATTGTATATTTTTGATAGCAAAGAGTTACTTACAAATCTATTCATATCACATTAAGCACATTCTGGAAATAAGAAGTTGTGACATTTGTGCACTCTCATGAATAAAATAAGTGTAATTCTTTATGAGATAAAATAAAATTTTTTACAATGAATTAGAGCCTATTTACCTTATCAAAATTTATTTTTTCCTAACTCTTTGCAAAGATTGTCAAATTTCAAGGCAAGGCAACAAAGGAATGCCACCTCCTAATCAGCCCTGCATTTGTGGAGAACAAGGCGATTTCACTCACCGCAGAGCTTCGTGAAACATTCATAATTCATCGAAGGGGCCATCTGAAAGCATTTCCCAGAATTGTCACAAAATTCTGTCAGCTCCTGCAGCGATGAAAAAGTACAGTCTTGTGAATATGATTAAGGTGCGCTGGAATCTAAGAAAACCATCAATAGCCACTCCAGCTCTCTTCACACTCTTGAAATGTAGTCTCTGGAAGAAAGTCAGTTCTGACAGATGATTTCATGGCATTTTACTCAGTGTGGGATGTATTTTAGAAGCAGTGTATCAAAACCTTGACCTTTGCTTTATTTTTTCTTTATTGTTGATTTAGAGGATTAGAAGCTTTCCAAAGCCTTTTTCTAAATGTCTTCCTATACATGCAACAAAAAAGAATTCCGAGAGAATTTGACACACATTGTGGGAACATAAATCAGCTAAGGGGAGGATATTTGCAAATTGCTCTCCCCTTTATAATTTCGTCTCCGTAGGGAAAATGGGACGGGTGAGTACACTAGCAGCTATGAATCACGAATTACATTTTCTTTCTAGAGTAGTGAGTATCTTGTGCTATGCAAACTGCTTCTGAGAAAACTAGGCAGGTTTTTGTTATGTATAATTATTTTTTCTCTGGTGGATTTTTGTAGTTTACAGAAAATGCATAAACCAAAATTAGAAACTGCTTAGCTTTTAAATTTTATTGCTTAGCCTGGTTGTAAAAATAATGAAGGGATTCCACAATACATTTTTTTATTTCCTTGGAGGATTAAGATGAACACGTGAAGTAGATTAGTGAAATATACTCATTTAGTCACTGACATACAATGCATTTGACAGACCATGGATAAAGACATGTGGTCTGGAAGTCCCAAGGACGAATGAGTAATATTTGTGGCCACATTTGCATAACCCTATTGTTAATAAAGCCTGCTTTCTAAATGCAGACATCTTGTATTTGAATTCTGAGGCCCTCTAATAATGCAGAGGGTACACATAACAATTTCAGGTTATGTAATAATGATAATGATGATGACCAGTATCTGCAGTCATTTTATATGTCGTGTTATTTCTTCTTTGTAAGAGCCTTGTGGAGGTGTCAGTAAATAATATTTATTCAATGCTCTGAGGACTTAGCAAATTTTAATATGCTTTTTATTGTGGCAAAATATAACATAAAACATAACCATTTTAGCCATGTGACGTGCACTCTTCAGTGGCTTCAAGCATATTCACAATGTTGTGGAGCTGTCACCACCACCCCAAGCTGGGATGTTTCCATCATCCCACATGGAAACGCTGTAGCCATTCACCACTGATTCCCTGTTCCCCTCCCCCCACACTCTGGTCCCATCTATTCTACTTTCTGTCTCTATGAACTTGCCTGTTCTAGATGCATCATCGTAAGTGAAATCGCACAGTACTTGTTCTTTTGCAGTTGGCTTATTTCACTTAACATGATGTTTTCAAGATTCATCCATGTTGTGGCATGTATCAGGATTTCATTTCTTTTCAAGGCTAAATAGTTACATTTTCAGGACTTACTAATGTTCTAGACACTATTCTAGGCCTGAAGTTCCTAGTAGGGAATGCATGTGTTTGATTCTTTCCAGGGATCTGCACACTCCAGGACCTCCGTGCTTTGCCTCAACTCCAGGCTTCTGGGACCCATCACAATGTATTTTCCTCTTTCAAAGCCAAACTACAAACTTGAAACTCATATTATTACTCTTTGGGTAATGCTACAAATGTGTAATTATTAATAATCTATGCTAATCACTAAAAATTAGCCTACCCAACAATGTTGTAAAATAGTATAGTAGTGACATCCTTGAACTCCGAGGGGCTGTTTAATGGCGTGCCAAAGGAAGTGCCACGACACCGCACACAGGGGACAGCCACTTTTACCTTAGACCCAAGGCAGGTAGTGACTTTTTCTCTCCAATGGAATACATCAAACTTCTCCATTTTTCCAAATCAGAGAGAGCACCAAAGCAAACGGAACATCTCATTCCCCATGATTAACGAAGCCGGCAACTGACATTGCTCAGAGTATGCCGGACGGAGAAATCCTCATGGGATCTGAACATAGACTATATTTGCACAAATCCCTATGCAGACGTTAAAGACTGAGGACTGCATACGAGCATGCACCCATCCTAATACAAAGCATCATCAAAACACAAAAGTAGCAGCATGATTGGGATAATATAAGGATTTAAAAAAACGTTCCATCAGCACCAGGAGAGGATTCTCTTCACCTTAATAGCCAAGGTTTTCATAAAGTTCTGGTACATAGGAAGTAGAATTTGATTTCAGAATACTACTATGATCTTTGCAGCCTATCATTAGTAAAATCTAGATTAGTGATAAAACCTACTAATTTAGGTTTTATGAACAATATAGCAAGTGTATTTTACTTCCATAGTAATGCCTTAGTAATTTTTTACACATTTTATTATATTCAGAAAGTTCCAAGTTAATGTATTTCTCGAGGTCAGTGGGTGGCTCTCAAACTTCAGGTGCATCAATATCACCTGGAAGGCTTCTTAGATTGCTGCACCTGCCCCCTCCCCTCTCCCCCCATAGAGCTTCTGACTTAGTGGGTCTGGAGCAGAGCCAGAGATGTGCACTTTTGACAAGTTCTCAGGTGATGCTAATGCTCTTTGTCTGGGGACCACATTTCAAGAACTCCTCGGTGTATCTGTGGATACCTGAATCAGAAGAGTTAAAGTTCCTATGATATTCTGGTAAGTAGAGTATTTTTCATATCTGCTTGTCTTTTCTAGCTTCATTCTTAACATTGATATCCAAGCTGCCACCAGTCTCACCTGACCTGTAACAGACCCTAAATCAATCCCACACTTCCTGTCTTGTTTTCTCCAACTTCTCCTTCATAGAGCAGCTATGGTTATCTTTTTAAAACCCAAATCAGATCATCCTCCTCTTCTGCCTAAGGCTCTTCAAACACTTTTTATAGCACTTACTCCACAGCACCCGTTCTCCTTACTGCAGCTACCCAGGGCTTGTGTGATCTGGGGCCTGTCCATCTCCCCCCTACTCCCATCCGCATCCCCTCTCCTGCCCCGCTCCCTCTCATTTGCTAAGCTCTAGTCACACGGACATCCTTTCAACGCCTTCAAACACACTGACTTTTCCTCCCTCAGGACGTCTTAATCCACCACCCCCTTTGCTCCCAGAACCTCTCCCCATCTACTCTGCCTGGCTAGTTCTTTCCCTTCCACCATGTGTCAAAACTTAAATATCATCTCAGACACACCTGTTCTCATCATCCTCACTTAAAGTAGGTCCCTTTCATCCTGCTTCTTGTTACAGTCTGTTATTGTCCTTCGTCCCTCATTCCAGTTTGTAACCAACTACCTATTTGTTCACTTACTTGTTTTCCATCATTCGATATTAAGTTGCCTGAGAATGGGACCACATCTACACAGTGCCTGGGACAGAGCACATGGTCCCGTGGTTTGGGTCATGGAGGGGATAAGAGAAGGTGAGATTTATTGAGTGTCATGTTTACTTTTGGTTCCCCTACAGCCCTTAGAGAAAGAAGTCTGTTGCTTGGAGTCTTGGTTACTACAACTTATGCTAAGTGATGCCTTTGCTCTGAGTCACAGTCATTCCACCTCTGACTGCTTCAGCCTGGGTAGCAACTAAACCACAAGGCTTGGCTTCACTGCTTCTCTTCTACCCCTGTGCCGGGCCAGGGTCTCCTGTGTGGCTGCCCAAGTTGCTGAGGAAGTCGAGAGATGCTTTGGTTAAATAATTAAGAGTGTGCTCAGGTCAAGGGAAGAAACAGTCATTTGGCAGTCTGTATTACACCAGAGACCATTTTTAGAGATTATATTTAGTTTGGAGTAACACATGTTTAAAAGGGGAATGTCAGGGCTGTTCAAAAGAAGGTATCCAGTACAGTCCATAATTTGGGAAGTCTGTCAGAGAAAGAGCAGTAATGAACTGGGAAGAAACCTAGGGAAAGGAGAGGCTGCCATCTTGGAAAAGAACAAACCTTTTCTAATTCATCCCGGGGGAACGACACACTTCAGAGAAAAGTTATAGGAACACAAGTTTGCGTCAATATAGGGAAGACTTTTCCAACAAACAGAGCTGTCAAAAAATAGAATGGACTTATTATTCCATTCTATAGAATAAATGTGAGAGAGTGAGCTCCTCTCACCACTGGAACTGTTTAGGCAGAGTGAGTGAGGAGGCGAGAGGAAGAAGTTAGCACATGCATATATTGTGAACTAGTCACTTTACCTACAGAATTGTATGGAGGAAACCTTGTTTTCTTGGCAGCACACTCTTAGAAACCCTACCAACTTTTCCATGGCAGGAGATATCTCAGAAGCCTTTTGCATGAGGGTGGCTGGCATTGAATTGCTACTAAAAATTTCAGTTACACCTAACTTGTTATACCTTTCTTATCGTATAATGCGCACCCATGTTTTGTACATATTATACATGGGATTATTATACTCATTATGATACCTGTGGTATGTAATCACTTTATGTAACTATGTATAATGTACATCCTTATTTTTTCCTTAAAAATTTGGGCAAAAAAGTACACATTATACATGGCTAAATACAGTATTCATTCAATGAACATCTACTAAGGTTGCAAATGTGTAGAATGTTGTAGCAGATTTTATGGGAGATAGAAAAGTGAATAAACCAAGGCCATTTAAAAAAATCTAATATAATAAATTTTTCAATTGGCTTGACTGCTCAATCCATCCTCCTGTTTTTCCAGGAATGTCTCCCTCTTTCTTTCCATACTGGGTCTTTAGCATTATTACACAACTTCCTCCCCTTGAAATATCTTAGAGCTTTAAATTGTGCAATACACACACACACACACACCATATTTTTCAGACTATAAGACACACCTAGGTTTTAGAGGAAGAAAATAGGAAAAAATTTTGAAGCAAAAGTGTGGTAAAATATTTAATAACATAAGTGACATAATATTTTACCAATGTAAATGTAAAGCTACATTCAGACTATGAGACACACCCCCATTTTCCTCCCAAATTTGGGGGAGGTGTGTCTTGTAGTCAAAGAGATAGGGTATTTCCCCATGAAAATGTCTGGACTCCTAATGTAATTAATCAGTGTTTCTGCTCTCAGGCAGTACCGTACTCCTAGGAGAATTGGCATATACATTTATAAAGACCCACTGTTGGGAGATATCTGTTTTTACAATAAGCAGTCCCAATGTTCACAGTCATCTTGTAGAGCAAAGCCCACATTCCTTCTCCCACAAGATACCATCATCTCCACCTGGGCCGTAATTTGCATTTTGGATGGTTTTTACCGACCTGTTTTCCTTGGTCTGAAACCGGCAGAGCACGTGCTCCAATCCTGCAGATGGGCAACGCGGGTGCGGCGGAGCTCCATTTTTAATCTCAAAAGGAATCGATTGTCGTCAACATGTTTGGGAGGATGAAGAATAGGAATTTATTTTTAATGTTTCTCTTGCTTTGGGAATTTCTTGGCTACAGGGCCATCAAAGCCTCTCATTGTGGCTCAAACCAATGACAAATCTGTTTAGAAACCCATCAGGGCATGTTTTCCCAGGCCCAAGTTCACTGACACCCCTCACACCAGTTCAGGAGTGGCTACCATCCCTGCCTGAGAACCTCCCGATTCACCCACAGTCCTGTGGTGGAAGTTCACAGCTTCTTAGTGAAGGATCAGTTGGAGAGGTAAAGAGTATGAAAGGAACAGTTTTACCTTACCCTTGGTCCATCTGAAGACAGAGCCTACAAGTCAAGACTTTTGAAAGAAGAGTGGGTGGGTGAAGGCCTACTCTCTTCAGCTGCTTCCTTCTTTGCAAATAGTATCTTTTTATGTGATCTGTAGTCAGATGCTTCAACCCCTCATTTGGGAAATTCTGCTGCACCTGAAAGTAGGACAAAGTTCACCTCCTTATGCTGCCCTCTAGCCATGGTGGTTGGCCTCTGCTAACTGCTGATTCCAGAAAAGGGGGTGGGTGCTCTCATCCCTCGAGTTTGAGTGAGAATCAAGGGGCATCCAGCTTTGTGGGGGCCTGCAGTGATACAGATTTGAAGCTTTTTTTTTTTTTAAGAAAAAATTATAAATCGAAAAGTAGATAAATGGACAGGAAATGAATTCACCACTAATTATCAGAGACTTGGAGAACCAGACTTTCTTTAGATTGCCTTAGGCAATTTTCCAGAAATGCTTACATCAAAATACTTCCTGATTGCAACCTGGCCTTTCCTAACCACGCGAGAATGCTACATCTCTCAGCAACTACCAGCGCTCATAGGAACCTGTAGCTGAATTAGCTGAACTTTCCTTAGCTTCAGAGTGAAGTATTCAGTTCCATCTTGGTCTTCTCATTGGCCAGAGCCAAGAGGCTGAATCGCTTTGGTTTATTTATGAGGTGTTGCCGCTCACTGAAGTGAGCATTTGTTTCTCTTAGAGACAACAGCCATCTCCTGCAGAAAGAAAGACTGTTTTTCCTCTTGAAGCAACTAATACTACCACTTCTTAATTATAAAACCCAATATTACCTGCTCCTTTCTGGTTCTGGCTGAAATAACAAGGATGTATTAACTTTAAGTGACTCTGCCATTGCCACATAGAGAGGAAAATGTCAACTCTTGGTTCTGAATTTTCCCTGTAAAAGAGGGACATTCTAGCTTTTACTGTGACATGTGTGCCCTGACTCAGAGGACAAGCACGTGGTGGGAAGAGACCACGTTTACAAAGGTTCTGTGCAGGGCCCAGGCACCTGTGGGCATGTTGGTACTACGCACCAGCACACGATCTTGGGTTGCTGTCACCGTGCTCTGCACCAGGAACCCCAGGAATGGCTTACAGAACAAGAGAATGGATAGGCATTGCCGTGAACTGAATGCAGAGGGCACTTAGGATCAAGTGAAGCCTGTACACACCGAATGGCAGAAAAGGAACACATTAAAGTATTTTAAAACTAGAATTGTTGCTGAACCACGATAAACCCGGAGCTGGTTCCTTTTAAATGTGGCAAGAGCATAGCATCCAGGATTCATTCCATGCCAAACGTCCCTGGAGCACAAGTGATGTTGAGAAAGGCTATTAGGTTAACAAGAACATCAAATGGATAGAATAATCTCATCTTTCTCCGTCTCTCAGTGGAGGCTCTGTTTTGAGTCTGCTCAAGTCAAATAATTACTTGGTACTGCTTTGAATTGTATCTGAACATGTCTTTTCATGTTAACTTTGCCCTATCTGCTCCAAGCTTTCACTGGCTTCTCTGGATTATTGGGGGAGGAAGGAGGAAGGGAAAAAACAGGGCACTACTGTGCTCACAGTCTCCCGAAACAGCAGGAAAAGAATGAGAAGGAGGTAGGTGGATGGAATTCTGGGGAGGGCCCAGGGCAACCAAGCTAAAAGAGCTGTCAGGTCCCAAAGCAGGTGCTTCTAACAAGTATCTGGCAACATCACCTCTCTGTTCCACACCTCTACCCCGCCCTCCACTCTCCCACCATGAGCAGTGGATGATTAGTGCAGTTTCTTGTCTTCCATAGAGAATTATTTTGCTTAATATGAGGGGGAACCCAAAACACCCTGAAATTATCTTTTGGAGGGCAGGCCCCTAGTAGTACAGGCTGTCCCAGCTAGGTGGGTATTCTAGGAACCCGTCTGTATCAGCGTTCCAGCTGGTGTTGCTGTGAGAGGCTGTGTTGAGCTTCAGTGAATTGTTTTGAAGACTCTTTCAGCACGTTTGCCCATTTCATGATGCACCTGCCCACACTGAGCTGAGTGTTCAGCAGATTTTGACCAAAAAATGGCATGATCCTCATGCCCCACCCTCCCTATTCATCTGATCTCGTCCCCGGGTGACCTTTTTTTGTTTCCCTGGATGAAAAAGTCCTCAAAGGGAAACATTTTGCTGATGTGGAAGAGGTGAAACAAAAATTGGCAGAAGCACTAAAAGGCGTCCAAATCGACAAGTTCAAAACTGTTTGAGCAGTGGAAAAAAATGCTTTGATAGGAGTATTGCATCAAATGGAGAGTACTTTGAAGGTGGCTGAAATCAGAACATATGAGAATAAATACACAATTTTAGTAAATAAATTCTATTTTCTTGGATTCCCCCTTGTATATGATAATACAGTACATTGAACATTTTTTAGAGAAAAATACAAAATATAAAAAGGGAACCAATAAAGCTTTCTTTAAAAAGAAATACACACAATACCCCCTCCCCCTGCCCCCCAAAAAAGCAATTTGAATTTGGGGTCCTTCTAGAACATTCATTACTGTGGACAAGGTTATGAGAAGTGAAGGTATGGTTGGATTTTAATAAGAGCTACCGTTTAATTTGTGCCTGGTATTGCCACACATAGCCAACAGCCCTCTGAGGCAGGTGCTATTATTCCAGATTTATGCATTGCACTGGTTGGAACAGTGTGCCCCTAGAATTCATACTTGTGTGGTACCTCAACATGTGACCTTGTTTGGAACTAGGACTTTTGTGTGTAATCAAGTTAAAATGAGGTCATACTAAATTAGGGTAAACTCTAATCCAGTGACTGGTGTTCTTCTAAGAAGAGGAGGACAGGCACAGAGAGGAGAATGCCAAGTGAAGACAGACATGGGGAGAAGGACCTGTGAAGACCACAGCAGAGACTAGAGTGGTGCATCTGCAGCCAAAGAGTCCCAGGGATGCTGGCAACACCAGCAGTTAGAAGGGGTATTGAAGGATCCTCTCCTAGGGACTTTAGAGAGACCTTGGTCCTACAGACGCCTTGATTTCAGACTTCTACCTCCAGAACTGTGAGAGAATAAATCCCCATTGCTATAAGCCACCCAGTTTGTGGTCATTGGTTTTGGTAGCCCCACGAAGGTAATACACAGGTGAAGAGACTGTTTCCAAAAGTCCTGCTAAAGCCCCTTGCACAGGGGCTTTGGTGAGCCAGCTACACACTGGTCTTTTTCCTGGGCAAGGGAGGCTGAAACTGAACCACAGGGAGTCAGTTATGGGGAGTGGCCGGATTCGTGATTGACATGCGTGGTTTTGTCCATCTTGACAAACACGTAGGATGTCAGCAAGAGATTCAGAGTGACGAGTGTAAGGATGGTCATGAACTGCAGTAGTAAAATTAATATACCTATTTACTTTTATTCTCATTTATTCTTTTTTTAAAATTATATTTTATTATTATGCTATTACAGTTGTCCCATTTCTCCCCTATCATTCCCCTCCACCCTGTGCACCCCCTCCCACCTGCACTCCCCCCCTTAGTTCATGTCCATGTGTCATAAGTTCTTTAGCTTCTACTCTTCTCACACTAATCTTGCCCTCCCCCTGTCTATTTTCTACCCACCGTCTATGCTACTTGTTCTTTGTACCTTTTCCCCCTCTCTCCTCCTCCCACTCCCCTGTTGCTAACCTTCCATGTGATCTCCATTTCTGTGATTCTGCTCTTGTTCTATTGTTTGCTTAGTTTGATTTTGTTTTAGGTGTGGTTGTTAATATCTGTGAGTTTGCTGTCTTTTTATTGTCCTATTTTTTTATCTTCTTTTTCTTAGATAAGTCCCTTTAACATTTCATATAATAAGGGCTTGGTGATGATGAACTCCTTTAACTTGACCTTATCTGAGAAGCACTTTATCTGCCCTTCCATTCTAAATGACAGCTTTGCTGGATAGAGCAATCTTGGATGTAGGTCCTTGCCTTTCATAACTTGGAATACTTCTTTCCAGTTCCCTCTTGCCTGGAAGGTCTCTTTTGAGAAATCAGCTGATAGTCTGATGGGAATTCCTTTGTAGGTGACTGTGCCTTTATCCCTTGCTGCTTCTAGAATTCTCTCCTTCATTTGAATCTTGGCTAATGTAATGATGATGTGCCTTGGTGTGTTCCTCCTTGGATCCAACTTCTTTGGGACTCTCTGAGCTTCCTGGACTTCCCGGAAGTCTATTTTCTTTTCCAGATTGGGGAAGTTCTCCTTTATTATTTGTTCAGATAAGTTTTCCACTTGTTGCTCTTCCTCTTTTCCTTCTGGTACCTCTATAATTTGGATGTTGGGACATTTAAAGATGTCCTGGAAGTTCCTAAGCCTCTCCTCATTGTTTTGAATTCTTGTTTCTTCCTTGTTTTCTGTTTGGTTGTTTCTTTCTTCCTTCTGGTCCACTCCATTGATTTGAGTCCCAGTTTTCCTCCCATCTCTATTGGTTCCCTATGCATTTTTCTTCATTTCACTTACTGTAGCCTCCATTTGTTCATCTAATTTGTGACCAAAATAAACCAATTCTGTGAGCATCCTGATCACCAGTGCTTTGAACTGTGCATCTGATAGATTGGCTACCTTTTGGTCACTTAGATGAATTAGCTCTGTGGCCCCTATTTGTTCTCCCATTTGAGCCATCCTTGTTTTTTTTTGTTTTTTTGTTTTTTTTTGTTTTTGTTTTTGGTCTGGTTGTGGCTGTAGTGAGGGGTGGAGCCTTAGGTGTTCACCAGGGTGGGGCAACCCAGTTGCTGGGTTGTGATGCTGGATGTGGGGGTGGGGTCCGAGAGGGAACAATGGTGCCTGCTCCGCTCTGTCTCAGTTTCCAGTCCCCTCCGCCACTTTACCCAAGCAAACTGGGCCCCTCTGGTGCTGATGTCCATGTGGGCAGGCTTGTGCACATTCCAGGACCCTGTGGGTCTCTCCAACAAACTCTCCCGTGAGGCTGGGACTCCCTCTAGCACCCCAGTCCCCACAAGTGTTCTCAATCAGTGCCCTTTAGGCTCTATTTCCCGGCACTGGGGCCCTGCGCTGCGCAATCCGTCTCACTGCCCGTTTTTGCCTGGCTTATCTGCACTCGAATGTTTGACCGTGGTCAGCTGCCTTGTGCACCTCACTTTGTCTGCTCGCTGCCTCCCTGCACTTGGTAACTGCCGCCTGTGCGCCCTGGACCACCAACTACTGCTTCTTCCCACCGATCCCTCTCCGCCGGCCTCCGACTCTGCCCCTCTTACCAGTCTGGGTGAATCGTTGTTGGACTTCCTTCCGTACAATTCAATCCTCTATCCATTCTGGTTGGTTTTTTTTTTTTTTTGGTTTTCTCTCTATTTTTTTTTTGTTCTATATTTTTGTTGTCCTTAATCTTGGTTGTGAGAGGAGGTGCAGTGTGTCCACCTACGCCTTCATCTTGGCTGGAGGTCTATTCTCATTTATTCTAAAATGGATTTAGAATTCCTTTAAAAAATCCAAACAATAGAGCAAGATAAAGTAAATTAAAAAATAAGAGAGATGAAACAGGTAAGAAAGTTGAAGGTAGGCAGCAGCAACAATAAACTTCCATGACACCCGCCCCTTTGGGACTCCCCACGCCGCCTGGCTGAGAAGGTGGACACTCGTGTGGTATGAGCGAGAAATTTCAGGATGAGAAAATATTAAGTCGATTTTCCTCTAACTTGTGTAAATTCAGTGACAGTTTCAGGCTCTTGTTTCAAGTAGAAATGAACTCTAATTATCCTGATTTTTATATCGTTTTCAGTAAGTCAGCATTATATACTGCAGTTGATGAATCAGACAGCAGGGAAAGAAATATCCCATTTTCTGGGCCCTCTACCTCCTTTCAAGCATGCTTCTGAAATGTTTTAAAACCATTGTCTGTGAAGCATCTGTTTGTGTGGAGAAAAGAAAGAAGAGGATGTGAAACCGTTTAGCATACCACTGTCTGGGTTATCAAACTGCGCACACAGACTTTCCACTGAGCAGAGACAGTGCCCGCCACCCAGCCCGAGAGTTAGGGTTTCGTTTGGTGCTGTGCTTCGGTGTGTTTATTGGCTGTCTTCAGCTGCCTGGGAAAGGTTTGTCCTGCTCTGTCTGAGGGAGTCACAGGAATAAGTTCTGGGCATATCTTTGTAGGAGGTTCAACTCTAGAATAATTTGGTATTGCTCTACATTAGGCAGCAGCCCCAAAATCATTATCTGGGGACTAACTCTATGTAAACTTTCTTGGGTTAAGCTGAGCTGTAGCTGTAGGAATCTGTAATCATATTTCAAATAGCAAATATATGCGTGTGCTTCTTTTTTAATTTTTAAAGATTTTATTTATTTATTTTTGGAGAGAGGAGAAGGGAGGGAGAAAGGGGGAGGAACTGATGCGAAAGAGAAACATGGGTTTGTCACCTCTCGTATGAGCCACGACTAGGGACCAAACCCTCAGCCCAGGCATGTGCCCTGACTGAAATCAAACCAGCGAACTTATGCTTTGTGGGGTGATGCCCAACCAACTGAGCCATACTGGTCAGGGTTTCAGTTAATTTTTAATGTGCTTGGAAAAGTTGCAAATTTTTAGCTAAAAAATTCATGCTTTGTGTGAGAAGAATCTATCATCTCTAAAACTCTTTGCATCCCTTACCTTCCTTTTTTTGAAATGCTTTCTTTATAGGCAGCACTCCTTAGAAGCACTTGGGTCTATTTAAATAATTTTTTAAAAAATTATTTTATTATTGTTCAAGTACAGTTGTCTGCATTTAACCCCCACCACTTCCCGCACCCCAGCCATCCCCATCTCCCTCACCTGCTTCCCTCCCCCCTTTTTTTGTCCAAGTGTGTGTGTGTGTCTTTTGAAAGTAATCCTACACACATGCTTTCTATAATCTTGAAAGAAAATTATTGTAAATTTGGAGAGTATTTTAGAAACTAAGGTCAGGGAAAATCTGCTCCTAGCCAAGTGCTCATTAATTGAATAATTGTACTTTGACAGTGAAGAAGAATATAGTAGATGTACTACTGATGTATTTATCTTAGGACGTCTTTTAGGTTTAAAAACAGCTCCCCCTCTAATGAGGAAATGTACCCATTAAGACTTAGTTTGTTTATTGCTGATGTTAATCAAACAGCATGCTGGACTTTTCACAGTGAGAGTGATTACTCTCAATGAAAAATTAACTATAGTCTTCCGGGGCAGATAGCACACAAAAGGAGAGAGAGACACGCTGGGTGGTGTGACCTGACCCAGGATGTTGTGCTGGTGTGACAGTCCTGTAGGTGGCACTGTAGCACTTCCACAGATGATCTGGCGGGTGTTCTGAGACTGGGTGAGGGATGCAGAGGATGAAAGCTGCAGCGAGATCAGGCTTTGCCCTCCAGCCAGCAGTTTAACTAAGTCGCTGGTTCACTACTTGATTTCCTAGTCGCCCTCTAAACGAATCTGCTCTGAACTCAGCAAAATACAAACTGTTTCTCCATGCACCCCAAATTGTCCTTTTGGTGAAGTCGGTTTCTATTTTTCGTGCTTTGCATTTTTTGGATTTCAGGGTTAATTTGAGGAAGAGATCTGACTTAAACATTCCTCTTCTTAAATTGTAAAAGCAATTAGCTTAGCTGCTGCACATTCTTTAAGAGAGAATGAAAATCTAAATTGAGATGATCATAAACTAAAATTTATCATACAAGTCAACACAGCACAATCCAAAATAAAGATCTTTCTGCATAAAACCCATGACCAGGTTGCCAGGATTCTTTTTCACTTGTTCTGCTTGTTTCCCTTTATCCTTAAACCTTTTATTAAAAATTGTCCTCCACTATGCTCAGAGGACTGCATGACTGGAAACTGAAATGCAATCCACCTGTCATAGATTTAGGTAATTTATAATGAAATAAAGGTATGATGTCAATTATTTTTCTAACTGTTTTGACCTTTAAAGTTAGATAAGGGTTATATTCTGCTGTAGGGTAGTGGTAGTTCTGAAAGAATTTGTGTCATTGTGCTAGTCATTTCAAGCTAAAATTTCCCCTCCTACCTTCCTAAATATTGCTCGTTCCTTCAGCAAGCAGGTGTGCGTATTTCACATTTCCCACATTTATGATATATTTGCTCTGCTAACAGAGCTGTGGTACAGTGAATTGGAATATCTGTTGTAACTGTGACAAGGGCTTTCCTCCTACAACTTTGACCACATATCCACAAAACATTTTATATGAAGAAATGTCAAGTTTAGATATGAATGATGCATAGGAATCTGTTGTTGATATAATTGATATGGAAATTTCATAGGCAGGCTTCTGTACATCATAGGCAATCAATACATTTTCTTGTATAAATGGAAGCTTAAATGGAAGGGAAAATGAAGTAAATATGATGAATAAACCAGGGGAAGAAGAGACATCGACTAGTTATTTAAAAGCCCAGGAAAATAGAGAAAGATTTCAGAGAAATGGAAATTCAAGGATCAGGAGGGGAAAGTAGGTAGAAAGAATGGCACTGGGCTTATGTGCTCATAGGTATAGAACTAGAGATAAAGAGGAGATCAAAGACCGTAGAAAGGATGAGGGAAGGGCATGTCAATATGCATCAGAGGAGATTAACAAAGAGCTGACAGTGCAACATTGACTGGTTGAAGAAAGATTAGGGAATCTGGAAATTAGGAAAGACCATCAAAAGGAGACAATTACACAACTGACAAATGGGGCCTAGTAGAGAGAAGGGTTGAGGGATGTAGGATGGGAACCGTGTGTAACCCATCAATTAGGTATCTTAGCGGGTCTATTATAGTAAAGTCAACGGTTTCTTTTCAAGACTTAAGATGAGGGTACATTTGTGTGAATAGTGAATAGAGGGAATAGTGCATTCTCTATTTCATGATAAAAAATAGTAACAACCACCAGTCCTCAATTGCTCTAATCTAGTAAATATTAGCTTCTGTGAGCCAAACGCCTGATTACATTGGAACAAGTCTAGAATTATTGATCAAGAGAAAACTAATTAGAAATTGGCAGGGCCTCCCTCAAACTATGATGAAAGATTGACTTACTTGCCTTTGTAGGGCATCGATGGTAAAACACGATCCCTGGAGAAAGCAATAGTGCATACAAGATAGTTGGATACAGCCAATTTAATGCTGCCATTTGGGGGGTTGGTATTTTGATGCTAAGACAGTTTGGTATAGTTTTTTTTTAGACATTCTTCAACATCAAAAATTTACTAAGCAATGGGATTCATTCACATTCTCATGGCAGTTGATCACTGCATCAATATTTCCCTGAGGCTCAGAGACAAGGGAGGGCTTCAGAATGCAGTAAGACTCAGGTATTGAGTGAAAGCCAGTATGGAGTGAGAGGTAGGGCAAGGAGAGAGTGAATGGAAGAGTGGGAGAAAGAAATTGGTTGAAGCTCAGGATGGGATAAGTGAAAGAATGTGACCGCATTCACAGATCTAGGTATGTAGAAATGGATAGGTCAAGAAAACCATGTCAAATGCCCTGCTTTGATCCTGGGTGATGTTAGGTTGACCATGGTAAGAGAAATTAAGTTTACCTGGATATTTTATAATTGGGTTCAAAATCCCTTTCTTGATAGATTATGTGAAATTGCATTTCCTTAACATTCTATGTGATAGGAGTTTTTCTTTGCTTCTTTTCTTTCTTCTTCTTTTTTCCTTCATCCCTCCATCTGTGTCTTGCCTCCCTCCAAATCCTTCCTTCCTTCCTTCCTTCCTTCCTTCCTTCCTTCCTTCCTTCCTTCCTTCCTCCCTTCCTTCCTCCCTTCGTTCCACTCTTTTTATTCTTTACTTTCTTTTCCTCATTCCTTTCCTTGTTCATTCTTTTTCCTTTCTTTACGCCTTTTTTCTTCTATATTTCATTCTTTTCTCACTCCTCTAATTTTTCTTTCCTTCCTTCTTGCCTCCTTCATTCCCTACCCTCTTACTTCTTTCCTTTCTTCTTTTTATTCAACATTTATTAATTATATACTATATGCTAGGCCCTTTGTTAAGTATCCAAGAGGAACTTACATCCTTAGAGAAATACTCCAAAAACTTAGCAGTAAATTTTTAGATGATCAAAAAATTCTTTTCCAATCTACTGCACCCTGTTTATTTTGCACATTTAAAAAATGTCATTTAAAAGGTGGTCACCATTTAGTGTCTGCACAAAAGCTTTTTTGCTTACATTAAGGAAAAGAAGTGCTACTTGTATTTAGAATTATAATTACACACAGGGACTAAAGTTATTTTCTTGTGATCTCTCATCTGTGGGTTCCCAAAATTTCTATGGAAGTAGAAAGACTAAAACAGTAAGGAAGTCACAGATTGAGATCCGCCCTCGAGCATCCGTGTTTAACCTCGTGCCTTAAAGTAGGTGATAGACATTTAGAAGTACAGACTTGCTAAAAAGTTAATTTAAAAAATTAATTGCCCTGTAGTTCTGGAATCCTATCCATATGCAATCTGAAAAATCACATAGCTCGAGCATTACAGTTAATCCTGAGAGATTTCATGGCTATTACAATATTTATAGAGGATATCTGATTAGTTTTTACTCTTTAATTTCATTTTTGCCAAAATCCTGGTTGTTTAGTTTATTTCAGTGAAAGCCTGGAGTGGGGTGCAACATTTCTGTTCTGTCATGCCGCTAATCCAACCAGGTTGCTTTTGTACTGTGTCTACATAACATTGATAATAACTGTCATTTATACCATGGTATGTGAAACCCTTTTACATACCATGTAAATACCTAAAGCAGTCCTGTAAGGTGGGTATTATTAAAGACATTTTACAGATTATTTAACTAACACAAGCTCACATAGGAAAAGAGTTGCTGGACCCTGATCTCAGATTTACTCTAAGTATGGTATTTTCAAATGGAAGTCCTGCCCCTTGACAGTTTGATTTTTGCCAAATCCAGGATGAATGTTACTGTGTCATATAAGCCCATTACATGTGTTATGAACACTCCCATGGATTTATGTGAGTGTCCTCTTTACTCCTGCCCTGGTTCTGGGCCTCTCTGGAAGCCATGAGAGACCAGGAGCCCTAGACTTTCTACTGGCTCCTGGGCCATGACCTTGGCAGTTCTAAGTTTCTGCCTCTAAGTTCCAGCTAACGTTACTTTACTAGCTGCTTTAAGACTATTTTAAAATTTGTCATGTCATTATTTTTATTTTCTACATACAATAACCATCATTAACCATATATTCTGAAGATTATCTACAAGAATGTTGTCTTTGGGAGACATGGGTCAGAATTTGAGGACTAGTTTTGAAGTATTCTGACTTCTCCTAGGGGCTAATTCATTATTTCCAAGTAACCACTTTTAGGGGTTATACAAAACCATATAAAAGAGTTACTTGATTTAACTACCTGCCATTAAGAGAATTCTGTAAATCCTGAGATGAGACCTGGGTCAAGGAACTATTTTGGCTACTTTCATTGCACACTAATTAACCATTTGCCTGGTAAAATCTCTCTGTTATAAGACATAATCATAAAATAACTTTTTAGGGAAACTTTAGTCTAGAGGCTTTGGTACACAGGGGTACCCCTATCTATTAAGGATCAGTTTATTTCTGAATATAATAAGGAATGATATTAAAATTAATTTCTCCTTAATGTAACATATTTTACATCTTTAGATAGATTATATAGTAAATTTTGCTCTGTGGTTCCAATCATTTGTTCATTTAAAACAGAGCTATCATGCACTTACTAGATGCAGAGTTCTTATCTATATTGTAGAGATATAAAGACAAATCAGACCATCTCTTCCTTCTAGGAGTTCACAGTCTAATTAAAAAAAAAAGATCAGAGGACTTTGGGCCAAGACAGAGCTGTAGGTAGACACACTTTGCCTCCTTGCACAATCAAAAGAAGGACAACAACAAATTTACAAATGAAAAATAACCAGAACTGTCAGAAATTTGAACTGTATGGAAGTCCAACAACAAAGGAGTTAAAGAAGAAACATTCATTCCAACTGGTAGGAAGAGCGCTGATAGGCAGCTGGGGTGGAAAGGATGAGTGGCAAGGTGGGGCTGGATGACCAGGTTGGGTGAGGCAGCAGCTTTCGGACCAGGTGGTCCCATATTTGCATGCAGATAAACTGGGAGGAACAACTGGGGAGTGAGACAGACCTTACAGCCCAGGGTTCCAGCATAGTGAAATAAAGCCTCAAAACCTCTGACTAAAAATCTGTGGGGGTTAAGGCAGTGAGAGAAACTCCCAGCCTCACAGGAGAGTTCATTGGAGAGACCCACAGGTCTTAGATGGTACACAAACCCACCCACCTGGCAATCAGCACCAGAAGGGCCCATTTTGCTTGTGGGTAGCAGGGGAAGTGACTAAAAGCCCACTGAGAGCCCAGCAAGTGGCATTGTTCCCTCTCCAACCTCTCTCCCACCACAAAACCACAACACAGAGACATGGGTTGCCCCACCCTGTGAATACCTAAGACTCTGCCCCTTACTACATAACAGGCAGGCTGAGACAAAAAAAAAAAAATATGGCCCAGATGAAAGAAAAGAACAAAGCTCCAGAAAACATACAACTAAGTGATGAAGAAATAGCCAACCTCTCAGATACAGAGTTCAAAACACTGGTAATTAGGATGCTCACAGAAATGGTTGAGCATGGTTGCAAAATAGAGGAAAAAGTGAAGGCTATGAAAAGTGAAATAAAGGAAAATGTAAAGGGAACCAACAGTGAAGGGAAGGAAACCAGGGCTCAAATCAATGGTTTGGACCAGAAGGAAGAAATAAACATTTAACCAGGACAGAATGAAGAAATAAGAATTAAAAAAAAAATGAGGAGAGGCTTAGGAACCTCTGGGACAACTTTAAATGTTCCAACATCCAAATCATAGGGGTGCCAGGAGGAAAAGAGGAAGAGCAAGAAATTGAAAACTTATTTGAAAAAAATAATGAAGGAGAACTTTCCCAACCTGGCAAAGGAAATAGATTTCCAGGAAGTCCAGGAAGCTCAGAGAGTCCCCAAAAAGTTGGACCCAAGGAAGCACACACCAAGGCACATCATAATTTTATTACCCAAGATGAAAGATAAGGAGAGAATCTTAACAGCAGGAAGAGAAAAGAAGACAGTTACCTACAAAGGAGCTCCCATAAGACTGTCAGCTGATTTCTCAAAAGAAACCTTGCAGACAAGAAGGAGCTGGAAAGAAATATTTGAAGTCATGAAAGGCAAGGACACATATCCAAGATTACTCTATCCAGCAAAACTATCATTTAGAATGGAAGTGCAGATAAAGTGCTTCCCAGGTAAGGTCAAGTTAAAGGAATTCATCATCACGAAGCCCTTATTATATGAAATGTTAAAGGGACTTATTTAAGAAAAAGAAGATCAAAATGTGAACAGTAAAACGATAACAAACAACTATCAATAACTGAACCTAAAAAAAAACCAAAAACAAAAATAAACTAAGCAAACAGCTAGAACAGGCATAGATTCACAGAAACAGATATCACATTGAGGATTATTGGGAGTAGGGGGAAACGGGGGAAAAGGTACAAGGATTAAGAAGCATAAATGGTAGTACAAAATAGACAGGTGGAGGTTAAGAATAATATGGGAAATGGAGAAGTCAAAGAACTTATATGTATGACCCATGGACATGAACTATGGTGGGAGAATAATGGTATGAGGGGGGTACAGTGTAGTGGGGAATAAAGGGGAGAAGAAAAATGGGACAACTGTAATAGCATTATCAATAAAATGTATTAAAATTAGTAAAGTAAAAAAATAGATTTTTTGGGAATAAACAAATGTGTGCTTTCATTCATTAATATGTGAACTAGAACAGACTCTGATAGGGTAGTTCATGTTGGGGTCATTCACCTTTGCTAATCTCTTTGCATGTCTTATTAGCAGAGACTCAGGAAGCCTCTTGTTCCAGATTATCTTTTCAAGGGTGTTTGATTAGAAAACAACCTGAAAAGACAGGAATACTATTTCTGTAGGAAGCAGAGAGCAGATTTGTTTACTTTCCAGTAAAACAAAGCATCCTTCTGTGGCAAAAGTTGGGGTAGCTTTGCTTGCAGCATGTTATAAATATTTGGGATCCCTAAGTTTGGGAATTTTCAGCTATGGTCCAAACCCACGGCATTCTCAGCATCCACTTCAGCTCTGCCATGTTGAGGTGGGAGGGAGCAGAGCCATGGCATAAACTTAAAACTTGTGTTGTTTGCTGTGGTGTGAGTTATAAACTCCTTTGTCTCTGACCCAGGAGTCTCATGTCTTCTGCTGGCACCTATGAAACTGGCTGGGTAACTTGCTGCCTTGAAAGTAGGAAAAAAATCTCTGACCTGTCATAGTTCTTGACACTTTAAACCCTGCATTTGGAATGCATCTGAATACCATAATTTTTCAAAAGAAAACCTGGTGGAGAAATATATCTTCCAATCTTCCATTTATAACTTATTTTTGGTCTTGAGGGATTACATCTTCATCTCTATCAATATGAAGTGAAAGTCTGGGTTGCTGGACTTATCCACATGGTCTGTACCATTTTCCTGAAGAGCTGGGCTGTAAAACAAACACCTGGAGAGGGAAATTGAATTACATTATAATAAAAATAACTATAATAATTTCATTTGCTGATGTTTCCCCTTCATTTGTAATTTGGTCTACATTTCTGAGGAATATCTGCTTTATTCTATTCAGAAGTAAATGATGAAAAATTAAATAAGTAAAATTTGACTTTATTAAAATAAACAAACACCAACATATTGCCTTTATCCTATTATTAATGCATAATTTAGAAAAGTAAAATTGACTTCTTAAAAGCAAGAGTAATAGTTTGGTACCAGATTCTAGAAATCATTGCTCAGTGACTTCTGAGCTCTTGTTCTTAATTTGTACCTCTTGAAGAATATTGTGGATTTTTTATTTTATTTTGTCAACACCAGAGGATGAACAGATTTTCAGATATCCTTGTATAGAAGACAGGGAAGATATAGAGAATCTTGCATTTTAACAAAAATTACAGAGTCTCTAGGCAATTTAGCTTAAAACGTGACTGAAACCAGTACTTAGGAGTGGTAGGCAGATAAGACCAGTCATAATATTTATTTGGTATAGCAATCAAAGCAATAAAATACGTAAGTCTTAGTAAACCAAACAACTCCCTCTGAGCAAAGAAGGGGGATAAAGAAGTAGTGGTGAAAACGGAGGGCACACACATTGATTGCTGATTGTTGCACATCACATGGAGAGAAATAGAGATGGCCAGGATCCCAATGCCTGCATTTTCAGTCAGCACTGCTGATATGGTGATTTTCTGATGAAGCTCTACAATCAGTTTAGCTAGAGGTTGGGCCCTACCCTGTTTCTGGTTTCCTATTGTGGGGATCTTGTTTCCAAATGCAGTGAACTGGAACAGATGAAATGGGAACCTGAGTAATTCCATTTGTGCATCTATCTCCAGACCCTTGACCAGAAGCAGTTGAAAGGATTCTATGGGCTGCTTTCCCCAGGGTCACATCTTCATTTTGGCTGCAGTTTTATTATTTTTTGGGGTGGCCCAAAAGATGACTCCAAGGGAAAGAAAGTTCTCATTTTAGCCTACAGCAGAGCAACCTTCAATGGCATATTTTAATCTTCCTTTTCTGCTTTCCCCCTTAAACTGTAGGACTTGGGGAAATGAAAGGGAGGATGCTTTTTCTTCTGGAGAATCGGTATAGTTGGATCTTATCCCACCAGCTCTACAAAAAGAGACAAAATAAAGAAAAGCAACACAAAGCAAAAAAAAAAAAAAAAAAAAAAAAAAAAAAAAAAAAAAAAAAAAAAAAAAAAAAAAAAAAAAAAGAGAAAGAAAAAGAAACAAAGAGAGAGAAAGGAGAAGAGAGAGAGAGAAAGAGAGAGAGAGAGAGAGAGAGAGAGAGAGAGAGAGAGAGAGAGAGAGAGAGAGATATCTCAAAAGAGGTAGTGATCCTTGTTCATTTTACTGAACCTTCCAGGCTCCAGCACCATAAACCATAAACAGATTAAGTGTCCTTGACCTCCAATAGACAACTGGCTCTTTTTGTACCATATCTGAGTCTTGTGCTCTTCCTAAAAGAAATCATTTATTCCAAATACTTACCTAAGTGACTGTTCTTTCCTTTAAAAGAGAAGGTAAATGCAGTCCGAGATGTCTTGCATATACCTTTGAGAAACTACTGCTCTAATCCATCATTGCTTCTATACATCCATTTAGGCTAAGTAAGCAAGCAGTTCCAATTCCCAAGAACTCATAGACATCTTTTGCTCATTTTCTCTAGCAGGTACCAGAATATTATTTTAATTAAGTTTACACCGGGATCAGATGCCACCTTAGTATGACTAGTCAAATTCCCTAGCTCCCCATGCTCCACTATTAAATAAATCCTTTGTTCTCTGTAGAAAATGAAGTCCCTCTCCCCACCAAATGAATCTGTTCTTCTTGTTACCTTAAAGAAATTAATCACTCAAAGTATGTACAAACAAATATCCCCTTCCATTTTCTTTTTCTTATTCTTCTCAATATGAGCCAAAGGGGCTACTTTCAACAGCCTGATTATACCCTAATTCACCTTTGGCAGATTCTGCCGGGCCTATATCCATCAGAGCTTCTGCAGTTCCTTCTGAGTCTCCCAAAGTGGATTAATTTTGCCCCCCCCCCTTTCATATGTTTTACTTTCCCAGAGTTCCACAGGGGTGACAAGATACATGGGAACGCACGAGTGCAAGTTCCACACCGGCGACATCGAGAAACTCAAGCACGTTTCCTTAACACATGTGCCCATGCAACAGTTTATGATACAAACTTTAAACATTAATTTCCATAAACCATAGCATTTCCCTAGCAAAGTTTGCTTTTCCAAGAGCCGTTACATGTTACATTTTATATTGTGGTTCTCAGCCCTGACCACACATTAAAATTATACAGAGGGATTTTAAAAGTCCTGCTTCTCAGCCCTTGCCCCAAACCCACTAAGTACCTGGGGGTGGGACCCAGAGGTTGATAATTTTTTTAAAAGGTTTGAAAAATCAATCATGGAAACATATTTTGAATTTGTTTCCAGCTGTAAATTATAGCACAGGTGAAAATAGCTAGAGGAAAGGGATGGGATGGTAAAGAGAAAGCAGAGAGAGGACTCATGATTCATGCCATCTACCCAGAACTCACCACCTGCTGCCGTAGAAATTAGGACTTATTTGGGATAACTTTAAAAAAGAGTTTCCTTGTACATTAAACTTTTCATATCCCAGAAGGGATAGCAAAACTTCAAGAGCCCTATGTGCCTAGGGAATTGAGTACAGTGAGGCCAGGTCTGTCTAAGCAGTCAGTTTCCCTGCATTTCTCTCCTTACCACAATCTCTTTCAGAGAAGAAAAGAAAAAAGGAAGTAAAACCAAATGAGGTAAGGTTCAATAATAACTGAAATATGTTGATGAGGGATATCTGTTAGGGGAATAAATATTAAAATTCTCCCTTACTTAAAAGTTTGCATTCAAACTAAAAATAATTTCCATGCTTAATGAAACTCATCGTACTGTTTGACACATCCCTATGACAATATCATTAATTTTTTTTAAAAAAGATTTTATTTATTTATTAATTTTGAGAGAGAGGGGAAGGGAGGAGGAAAGAGAGTGAGAGAAACATCAGTGGGTGGTTGCCTCTCACGTGCCCCCAACTGGAAACTGGCCTGCAACTCAGGCAAGTGCCCTGACTGGGAATCGAACCAGCCACCCTTTGGTTCCCAGGTCATCACTCAGTCCACTAAGACACACCAGCCAGGGCCATATCATTAATTCTTTTATGTAGATTCAGAAACAGGACCTTGTGCTCTTTCTTACCCACAAAGAATGCACTGGTAGGATTCATTTCCCTGATGTTCAGGGAGAACAAAAATACGTGGCCTTTCTCAGAATGCCTCAGGTCCTCTAGGCCAGAGCCAAGTCCATCACAAGGTTTACACTCAGATTTCAGGTGTCTCACTGTGATTTTGTCAACAGAACCCTTTCAGAAGTTGGAAACTTCTTGTGCTTTCAGAAAAGGTGAGATAAAACAATAATTTCTCATCCTTTTCCTTCAACAGAAATGGCTCAGCAGCTGCAAAAATCATTCCTGTACAACTGTAGGCCTAGATAGAATACTCTCGATTAGCTTGGTAGATTTATCTGATGAAGACCGTAATTGAGCAAACATTGATTAATTGTTCTGTTACTAGCTTGTAAGGCTCTTTATGACAATGAAGAATATGTGGTATGCAGATCAGCTTTTAATTATTTTTATTTAGAGGCCTGTCAGATGAAATAAGTGACTAGGCAGTATCATCGCTGATCTGTGGCACAGGAAGAAATAGTGCACATTACATGCTGCAGATTTATAAATGATTTAAAATGTGTATTCTAGAAGTTTAGAATGGGTCTTTTCCCAGTAAGGCTTTGACCTGTGTACAATGCAAATTATAATAGCAACTTGCATTTGTGCATAGATTTGCAATTTACACGGTATTTTCTCATGCATTTCATCATTTTATCCTGACGATGAATCTGAGAGGTAGTTCAGACAAGTATTATTTTCCCTTTTTTATAAGCAAAGATACTTTTTTTCCCCAAATAATTTGCCCTATTTCAGTCTGCAGAGGATGGAGAGCAAAGGAAAGTTTGATATTATTTAGTGAATTCTGCTTGGCCAAATATAGTTAAGGCATTATTCACCACTAAAAGCAGCATAATACTTAACAACACTGTTTTTTAGTTTGAAATGTGCTGAAAGAGAACGTGCATTATGGCGTGAAGTTGTAGTACACAGATTTGAGCTTGCTAAAAGGTCTTGTCTCCTCCAATTTGATTACTAAGTACAGGAAAAGGTCAAGATAAATCCCATTTACCAGAGTTATTAAAAATTTTCCCACTGTATTTATAAAACACATGGAAAAAAGATATTGTTATCAACACAGAACCAGCACAACGTTAGCGTGAAATTTTGACACTTGGAAACTGAGGCTGAATATAGAGCATTGTTAATATTGAACGTGTGTGCTATCTGATCAAACAAGAACCACAGAGTATCCAGGAGCCCAGAGGTGTGCTGTGTGCTTGGGGGGGTTTAAAACAAGTTCCCCACCCACAGCCTTTGCAATCTAGGTGGGTGTTTATCCCTGAATCATTTATACAGATCCCATTCCTGAAGGAGACTTTGTGGAGTTGAGAGCACATGCAACAACTGCTCTGGTAACATTAAAGACGACAATAAGCAGGAATAAAGACAATTCTTCCCTGCCCCGTTTTCCTGGGCTTATTTGTCAGAGCATCACAGCCTGAACGAAAGCTGTGTCCATAGGAATCTGCACTAAGAAAGCAATATTTCATCCTTTTTAATGCAGGTCTATAAGCCAACTGATAAAAGTTCAAAGAAAGGTCAGAAAACAAGCAAGCAGCTGGATTTGTTTAGGGCTTACCTTATCTTTTTTTCTGATAAAGAAGCTATTGGCCTAAGTCACTAACCTGAGGCTCTTCACCTCTTAACAAATGGCAGCCAGAGTTGAAGATGATTATAATAGCTTTTCTTCATGCCTTTCCCACTGAAATAGCTATATACTTTTAAAAGAGAAGCATAATTTCCAAAGGAGGGTAAATTTACTTCTCATAGAAAATATGTAGATTTGTTTTCCACAGATTTGAAAAAGATGAATAAGTAGGGGTGGTTCAGAAATAAAAAAGACTGCCTTTGAAGGGAAAAGAGACGGAAGGATCCATGGTGGGAAAGGAAGTTTCAACGTGACTGTGATGTCCAGCCTGCCCGAGGAGTTAAGGGTAGCTAGAACAGGGGTCCCTAACTCCAGGGCCACGGGCTGGCACTGGCCAGTGGCCTGTTAGGAACCAGGCCATGCAGGAGGAGGTGAGCTTGAATATGATGCACTTGAATCAGCTGGAAACTATCCCCTCCCCACACCCTGTTCCGTGGACAAATTGTCTTTCATGAAATTGGTCCCTGGTGCCAAAAAGTTTGGGGACCACTGAGCTAGAAGTATAATTAGTGTTTTGATTCCCCTGGGAATTATGGGATCAGTGGTCCCAGGGAGGACAAGGAGACAGTGTCAATAGAGTAACAAAACTCTTTCTTCAATACCAACACATTGACAAATAGGTCCCGCAAAAGACGAGATTGTGTTCTAAAGCCTAGCAGCCCTGGCCCAAGTACTCCCTCTCCACTTGCCTTCAGGTACAGCTGAGGTTGGGTCTCTCTCCCTGCACCCTCTCCCTGCCCCCACAGACTCTGCTCGTAAAGTGTGACCACTCTCAAAAGAGCACACAATCTTAACCGTCCTGTAGTCTGATTCCCATCACACTCTCTCCCACCTTCATGTCAACTTTCTTACATTCCTCCCTTTCTTAAATTCAAATGTGTGAAAAGAAACTGTTATTTTCTGGAGCTTTTGAGATCTTGCTCCCCAGCATATGTAGTCAGTTTGGCTCAAATAAACTCATAAAAATTCTCTATAGATTTGGATGATGCTTATATTGACAAGCTGCTTCAGGGGCGGGGTTGAGGAGACCTGGTCAGAGGCACAAAGGAAATAAAAAGCTGCCAGGACAACAGAGCATGTTTCTTAGCTCACGCATCTCATAGGCATCCCCAGGTGGGCAAAACCAGTGGAAAATGTTTAAGCAGCTTGTATTAAACTAACTCTCCTGCTGACAGTCATTACAGACCTTGTCTCGGTAAGAATATGCAAGAGCTACCAAGAGCTGGCAGTGATTCAACACTTGAAAGAAGAAAACTATACTGGGTGAAATCCACATACACAGCCTCTTCTCTTAAAGGCACATCTTCCAGTCCTCACGAGGTTTATGGAAAAGTCACAGTCTTATTGAGCTGAGGAATTAGAAAGCAAAGTTTAGAAAGATAGGTGGCTGGAAATTGAGACAAAATATCTTTGAAATGAAGTAGCCAAACAATCTGGAAAACTGACCCTATTAGATTTTAGAACTTGCTGCAAAGTCACAGCATTCAAGACAGGGTAGAATCAGCAGAAGGAGAATACGAGGAAGAAACAGAACAGAATGGAGTCCAGAAATAGACCCACATACACATAGTCAGTTGACTTTTTTTTACTAAAGAGTAAAGTAATTTAATTGGGAGAGGATATTTTTTAAGTAAATGCGCGGAACAACTGGAAAACACAAACATGAAAATTGAATCTTGATCTCTATATTATGCATAAAAATACATTTGAGATGAATTGTAGATCTAAATGTAGATGCTGAAACTATGGCATTTTTAGAAGAAAACGTATGAGAGTATATTTGTTACCTAAAGTAAGCAAAAATAATTTTTTATCAATAGAGACAGCTGGGTCTTTATTTTACTCAGTGATTTATAATTTATTAAGCCAATGCACAATTATCAAATTTGGCTAGAGGGAGCCCCTCAGACTGAATCCTGTGTCCTTCCTGTGTGTCCCCAGTATTCTTGGAACGTGTCTTCATTTTCTGACACAGAAAGATGTTCCAGACTCATTCAGTTTGTTCTTTCCCCAAGCTCTAGAATCAGCTGTTTCTCCAAGGAACTCTGGTTCCATTTAGTTGGGAATGATATAAATCCAGGGTTTTGCTTTGCCTAAATAAACAGATGTTGTATTTGATTGCATGATTGGTGGGACTATGGATATCAAAATCCATTGAAAAGTAGCCTTTGGAGGATGTCCAGCATACTCCAAGTTCATGCAGAATATGAATCTCTCCCTTGAAAAAAGTATTTGTTTTACTAAAGAGACAACATCAACATATCTAAAACAAGAGAGAACTATGAAAGAGATATATTTGCTTGCTCGTTGTACAGCCTCACGTTGCCATAGGATTCTATAAGAGAGGCTGTGATTAACTTTTAGAATGGAGAGTATGGTGTGAGCAAAGGCTGAAGGGAATACAGTGCCCCCTGGAGACAGGGAGGAGATTAGATTGGTGGGTGAATGATGCAGAAGGCTGGACAGGGTGATGAGAGTAATTTTATTTTATCAGAAAAATGTGAGAATTACCTGTTAGATAGCCAACTCATTTTATCCCATCAACCTGCCCTCCTCTCAGATAGTGGTTGGCTGCCCATCCATTTTTAGCAGGATGGGTTGTTTAGCTAGAACTCTGAAGCACACTAACAAAAAGAAAGCAAAACACCCTACTTTGTATCCTTCTAAAGAAAGCTTTGTAGCTCTCAAGTTAGGAACTGAATGCCCAGAATTGGACATTCATTTTCCTGAAGTCAATAACAGATCCCCAAATTCTCACCTTACACTCTTTAAACATATACTGCAATCAAGTTAGACACAATTTGAAAATCACTTCTCTTTCAGATCTAGGTCTCTTTCAGATCATTTCTGTCATGGACTTGGAAATTTTATTTTTTTGCAACCCTAAGGAGAAAGGCAACAGATGCCACAAAATCTTTCTGAGGCCAAGAGCTGAAACCGGAAGACTCAGGCTTGAAGAAACACAATGGGAGAGAGGGCAGGTGACACATGAAAGGTCCTCTTACTGCTCCAGTTTTAGGAGATGCCACAGATGCCTTTCTAGATTCCAGTGATTGTGTACTATTGACAGGCAAACCAAGAATTAATCTGTAGTAAGACCACAGGAGAATGAGCATTTATTGAATATTGTGTGATCTAGGTATTATGGTAAATGCTTTATGTGTAGTTTTTCATTTAATCCTCAGCAATCCTATAATGCAGATGTTGTGATGAGTTTTAGAAATGCAGAGACCAAGGCTCATGAGATTGTCTTAGGTGGGTTCCCCTGGAAACAGATTCTGTGATTTGTGAACCGAAGATTTATTGGGGAGTGCCGAACAGCACCTGTAACAGAGGGAGGGAAGCACAGCTGGGCAGAGGAAAACACTGAATTGGGATGATGTGACCGAGCCCTCAGCAAATCCTCCATGGAGCCCTGGCACTGAGATGGCCTTTCGGAGTTGTGTCATATCAAGGTGAAGAGGCTGGATTTTTGAAACGTCGCATGGCTCAGCCTTTGAACACCAGCTGACCCCAAGGAGAAGCAGCTCCACTGGGCCGAGGGCAGTTCCGAGATCTGTCATCAGCACACATTTTCGGAAGGTAGCACAATGAGTGCCCCATTCTTCAAGGGGGGATCTAGGTGGCATGTGACACCCCCCCACATAGTCTATCCCCAGGATTCACTTGTTTCCTAGAGTAAGGTCCCCTTCTTGGGGAGCAACTCCTCCAAAATTCCAATTGACCTTGTTTCATTACGAAACTTAAAAGGGGAAGGTTGGTGGGTCCAGCCCAACTTCCTGCCTCTGTAGCTGTCTGAAAGTTGCTCATCTTCTCCTTGCTGTACTACCCATTTTAGATTCCCCTCCCCCAGAGTTGACAGTTCTGCTACACCGTGTGGCTTACCTGGCAGGGTTACCCAGACTCTCACCCCTGAAGGTTCTGAGCCCCTGGTCACCATGCCTTTGTCAGACCATGGCTGCTGTACTTCTCCATCTTCCATCAAAATTGGGTGGGAGAGCACTAGGAGGTGCCCGTGGGTTATCTGAGTGTCAACCATGCTCTTTTCTGTTTTACTGTATAGAAGCAGTGGTGCTTTTCCCTGTTAATCTTGCCAGTCTAATGACACTTTTCCTTCCCTACTGGTGTCTTAGCACAAGGGACTCAGAGAACTGGGAAGCAACTATAGCTTAAAGTTAAATAAGATTCTAGCCTCTGGTGCAAGCATTCCCTTTCTGGGAACCAGGACCTCTGGGTGCCAGAGTCTAAAGATGCAGAATTAGGAAGCACCAATTCCCCAGGTAGGTCACTGGGAGTGATGGTAAGAGGGGCCTTGAATGCTTCTATCCTTCACTTCCTGGACCTGGTTTTGACCTATTGGAGCACAACATGCCACACAATGGTTGTTGCTTTAGGGTATATACTGCATCCTGGATGATGCTCATCATGCTCATGAGATCATTTCCAAGGTGACAAGATGATGCCCCAGCAGCTCTTCCATTGCTCTACCAGGCATGCAGCTGCTGCAGAGTGGGCCCCCTGTTCTGAAGCAATGTTATGCAGTATTCCATGTCAGTGGAATAAACGTCATATAAACCCTCAACAGTGGTGCTTGGCAAAGTCCTGTGATTAGAAAAGACAAATCCATACTCTGTAATAGGGCACTCTGTCTGGGAGCATAGAAGGGAATTTTACCTACTCGGTGAGGGCAATAGAAGTTGGGAAACGAGGAATTGTAATGGGGTTGATGGCGAGGCTGAGTCCTGGCCGAGTACTTTTGAGGAGAAATCTGGGGTAGATGCAGCAGAAGCAGGAGCAACCTGGGGACAACATCACTCAGGCCATTAGATGGCAGATGGCAAGACCACTGCAGCAAGTTGAGGGTGAAAGACTCCACAGGGGACACATGGCCTGGAGAAGGAACCTGAGTTTTCCTGCCAGGGAAAGAGAAGAGACCCAGTCATTCTCCTCCAGCCAGAGACAAGGCTCTTTTTGTGGGCATTGCTATTATTTTTATGAGTTGTATCCCTTGATTGTTCTCATCTGTTTTTTTTATAAGCATGGGTTATACAAAGTCATATTATCTTTCAAGTTCCGCCTTGATGGTGTTGGTGCCATGGGTACAGGTGATGAGAGAGTGGGACCCTTGGACCTGGGGCTTTGGATTTAGGGTATGGATTCACAGGAATTCTGCTCCTTTTATTTGTACTTCCATTTCCAGGGTTTGAAAAACCACACAGAAATCAATCAGATGCCATTTGGTGATGCTGAAAAGTCTGATTCTAACACAAATATTTTCAGAGGGAACATGGAAAATGTCAAAAATTGTCAGCTCAGTGAGTATGTTTCGGTGATAATGCTTTCTAGCAGTAAATTTCCACTACTTCTCTCTCTGTTGTCAGCTGAACAGAACACTGGCATGCTTTGCTGGTTTCTAACTAATGAGTTGACACTGTGCTTTTTAAAACAGTAATATATAATAGAGAATATCTATTGAGTCAATAAACCTTTACTCAGAATTGTCTTGATGACATACAGCACATCACATGAAATTAGGTTAAAGGTTCTTCAAATGAATCATATCTCTGGCTTTGAATTTTTCCGCAGGCATACAAGAATAATAAAAGAAATCACATTGTATTTGTTGTGCCTGAGGAAGTGCAAAGACATTTGTCCCACACTCTCTTCCTTTTAGATTTTTGATGTAAAATGGCCAAAGGAGGTGGAGGTGAAGGGATTAGCCGAAAGACACACACGTAACACATGGGCACAGACAACAGCGTGGTGATGGTCAAAGAGAAAGGGGGGTAGGTGGGGGTGGGCAAAGGGGGGAAATGGGGATGGAAAGAGACTGCTGGGGGCATGGGGTGCACAGTGCAAGGTGTAGATGATGTTTTATTGAGTTGTACACTTGAAACCTGTATGGTTTGCGAATCAGTGACATCCCAAAAAATTCAATTAAAAATGAATAAAATAAAATAAAGTGAAATGGCCAAAACATACATTTTTTAAAAATGGCATTTAAATGTGCAGTTTTCAATACTGGAAATGGTAAGGTCCATCTGCAAATCTTTTTAAAACTCTAGTCATTAAATTAATTCCTGAACATTGTTATGATTTCTTTGATGATTATATTAAAATTTTTATAAGAAGCACACTGGTAATTGTTTTATTTAGAGCCTGAATAGTTTGCTACTTTCTCAGGTATTTGATATTTGTTAGGCAAAGTATCTTGCCTTCTCCACTCTGTCTTCATTCCATGGGGACATGTAGGATTTTAAAACTTGTTGGGTTTAATGGTATTTTACTGTCACAAGCCACCTAGCAATTTCATATTTTGCACATTGCTTAGCTTAATATCAACATCAAAGCCCTGGTTGTCATCTTCACCGTATTAGCACACCACTCAGTCTCTCTCAAACAGATGCTCTTCTCATTATCTGTGCACGTCCAAACGAGCTCAGGGCACATTTCTTTGATATGGGAAAGTTGGCCCAGTCACAGTATCATATCAGTTAAACTGAATAGAGGTCTCATGATGGCCTCCTCTTCTCTGGTTTCCTCTAATTCACAAAATTTCTTCCGATCTCAGAATGGTCTGTTGATTAGCAGTCAATTTCCTAGTATCTCTTCCATTCTTTATCCTCTGTACTTGCTACTGTAAGAAGTAGCTTTCCTTTTTGCTTAATCCCTCCCCCCCAACGAACCCCCTCAAGCTGTCATCCTGCTCTCCCTTTATCAGTCTGTCCCCATTTTCCTTGTTAGTTCAGTTTGTTCATTAGATTCCAGATATGAGTGAAATCATATGGTATTTGTCTTTCTCTGACAGGCTTATTTCACTTAGTATAATGTTCCCCAATTCCATCCATACTGTTACAAAGGGTAAATTTTCTTCTCTTTTACAGCTGAGTAGTATTGTGTAAATGCCACATAGTTGTTTTATCCACTCATCTACTTGTGGATACTTGGGCTGCTTCCATATCTTGGCAATACAAATAATACTGCGATATACATAGGGCAGCTTATGTTCTTTCAAATTAGTGTTTTGGGATCCCTCGGATATATTGCCAGAAGTGGGATCACTGGGTTGAAAGGCAGATGCATTTTTAATTTTTTGAGGTATCTCCATACTGCTTTCTACAGTGGTTGCACTAGTTGCATTTCCACCAACAGTGCAAAAGGGAAAGGACTCGGGGACATGGACAATAGTGTGGCAACTCCTAGGAGGAAAGGGGTATAAAAGGATTAATGGTAACAGGGAAAAAAATACAATAAAGATTAAATTAAAAAAAAGAAGTTAAAACGCAGGCTATAATAAGAGACAATGAGAGCCATTACATAATGGTAAAGGGATGAATACAACAAGCAGAAATAACCCTTGCACACATTTATGCACCCAACATAGGAGCACCTCAGTGTAAAAAGTAAACATTGACGGACACAAAGGAAAGATCAACAGTAATAAAATCATAGTAGGGGACTCTAAAACCCCATTGCCATTGATGGATAGATCTTCTAGACAGATTAAAAAGGAAACCACTGTCTTAAATGACTCATTAAACCAGATAGATTTAATTGACATTTTCTGAGCACAACACCCTAAAACTACAGGATATACATTTTCTTCAAGTGCCCATGGAATATTTGCCAGGATAGACACCTAAAAGAAGGCTCAAAAAAAAAAAAATAAAAATAAGAAAGAACTAGCTTTCCCAAGTGTTTCCAACCAGAAATCTTTAATGCATTTGAGAAAAATATTTGAATATTGCTGTGTTTTCAGACTATTGTGATACTGTTTGCAAGATACTTTCCTAGGAGAAGGCTAATCGGAACACCAGAAAGAATAGAGGTCATGGCTTGAGCATTTCTTAGCTCAGCATATTCTAGTTCTTTCTGTTCTTCTAATGAGGTATAATCCCAGAAATTCAAGGGAAGTTTCAACAGTTTAGAAGCTTTCAAAAGACAATTTAAGCCAATCTTTGATAAGCTAGCTAGAGAATATCCACATAGGAGGCCCCATAAAAAACTAGATCCAAGTGCTGTCCTAGAGCAACCTGTGAAGAAGTTGAACCTCTCTGAAGCATAAAATTTGTTTTAGAATCTCTATGGTGAACATGCTTTAAAAAATAAAAATAATAGAAAGGAAATAAATTGTTTAAGGGCTAGAGGTTAACTTCCCTGGCCTAAGATCAGAGAAACCTCTAGTAGTGATGAAGGAGAAATCTGCAAGGTTAGTGAAGGATAATATGATGTCCAAGAACATGCCTGTGTTTTGAACCAGCATAGAAATGCATTGCCTAGATGATCAGGGACAGGAGGACTGTGTGGGTCAGGGTTATTTTGGAACTTTGATCTTATCTGGAAATATGATTTTTGCCAATGTGATTAATTAAGATAATGTCATATTAGATATGGGGCCTAAGTCCAATGACTGATGTCTTTATAGAATGCCATGTGAACATACACAAACATAGACACACAGAGAAGAAGGTCATGTGGCAACAGAGGCAGAAATGGGAGTGATGAATCAACAAGCCAAGCAATGCCAAAGAGCACCCGAAACCACCAGAAGCTAGGAGGAGGCACGGACGGATTCTTTCATAGAGAGTTGGAAGGGACCATGACTGTTAGAGAAAAGAGAGCATGGCTCTAGTGACTCCTTGATTTTGGACTTGTGTTCCCTTTTTGTGAACTGTGAAAGAAAAAGGTCTCTGTTAAATTTTTTTTTTTGTGGTAAAAAGCAAATAATATGAGATCTACCCTTTTAACAAAATTTTAAGCTTAGCGTATAATATTATAACTGTCAGCACATGTTTCATAGCAAATCTCTAGAACTTGTTTATCTTGCATTCTGAAACTCTATACCCATTGAATAGGAACTTCTCATTATTGCCTTTTCCCAGTCCCTAGCAACTACCATTCTACATTGTGTTTCTATGAATCTGAATACTTTAGATACCTCATATTAATGGGAGTATGCAGCCTTTAGCCTTCTGAGACTGGCTTATTTCACTTAACATAAGGTATTCAAGATTTATGTTGTAACATAGGACAAGAATTCCTTCTATTTTATGATGAAAAATATTCTATTGTATGTATATGCCAATTTTTCTTTATGTATTCATCCATTGATTAACATTTAGGTTATTTCTACCTCTTGGCTCTTATAAATAATAATGCAATGAATATTGAAGTACAAATGTCTCTTTATGATCCAGATTTCAGTTCTTTTGGATGTATAACCAGAAATGAGATTGCTGGATCATATGTTAGTTATATTTTTAATTTTTTAAAGGAAACGTCATGTTGTTTTCTATAGTGGCTACATCATTTTACATTACCACTGACAGGGTACAAGTGTTCCAGTTTTTCCACATCCTTGCCAAACTTATCTCTTGTATTTTTTAAATCATTTTTTAAATTTTTCAGTTATAGTTCACATACAATATTGTATGTACCACCCCAGTGACTAGACATCATATAACATACTAAGTGATCTTCCCAATAAATCTTGTCTCCATCTGACACCATACATAGTTACTAGAACATTATTGAGTATATTCTCTATGCTGCACTTTACATCCTCCTGACTGTTCTGTACCTACCAATTCGTATTTCTTAATCCCTTCACCTTCTTCACCCATCACCCAGTTCCCTTCCCATCTAGCATCCATCAAAATGTTCTCTGTGTCTATGAGTCTATTTCTGTTCTGCTTGTTCATTTATTTTATTATTTTTAGATTTAATTATTGATAAGTATGAATTTATTTGCCACTTTACTGTTCATATTTTATCTTTTTTCTTCTTAAAGAAGACTCTTTAACATTTCATGTAATACTGGTTTGGTGATGATGAAGTCCTTTAGCTTTTTCTTGTCTGGGAAGCATTTTATATGTCCTTCAATTCTAAATAATAGCTTTGTTGTGTGAAGTAATCTTGGGTGTAAGTCCTTGCTTTTCATTTCTTTGAATATTTCTTGACAATCCCTTTTGGCCTGCAAAGTTTCTATTGAGAAATCAGCTCACAGTCTTATGTGAGTTCCCTTGTAGGTAACTAACTTTCTCCTTCTGCTTTCAAGATTTTCTCTTTGTCTTTAACCGCTTTCATTTTAATTATAATGTGTTTTGGTGAGGGACTTTTGGGTTCATTTTGTTTGTATCCTTAATTTCTGACTGGTTCTTTTTTATGATTTTCCTGTGCTTTTTTATGCTGCTGAAGTTCTAAGTTCATCAACTCTTCCCTTACGTTCATCGAGCATTCTTTTAACCAGTGTTTTGAAATGCCCATCTAGTAGATTGCTTGTCTCCATCTTGTTTAGTTCTTTTTCTGGAGTTTTGTTCTGTTCTTTCATGTGGGACATCTTTCCTTGTCTCCTTATTTTGGCAGCATAATGAGGAGACAAGGTTTTGTTTGTTCTTATATATTAGATAGAGTACTGTATTTCATGGGATTGTTAGAGTGGCCTAATGTAGTGGGTGTCCTCTAGGGTCCAGTGGCACAGCCTCCTTATTCACCCAAGCTGGGTGCTCCTGGTGCAACAACCCCCTGCCCTCTTCACCGTGTAGGCTGTATATACCCTCCTGTTTTAGTTTAGCCTCAATTACTATTGTCACATCAATGGGCCTTACAACCAGGTCAATTGGCTGCAAGGACTTCCTGCAGCCACCATGGAGGATCAGCTGTGTGGTGGCCCACCTCATAGAGCAACATTTCCTTCAACAGGGTTCTGATGCCTGATGTGTTCCCCTCTTGAGTGTCACTTGTGGAGGTAGTTGGTTGGTACTTCTGGTATGAAGCTGTCCACAGGGTCTGCTGGCTCTGAGGCCTCCCAGGATGTGCAGGCCAAGGTTTGTTCCGCCTGGGGCCACCTGGCACAAGCTGCAGAGCCATCTTCAGATAGCTGCTACTCGTGCTGTGCTTGGAGTTGTCCAGGAGAAGCCAAGCGGCAAACCAAGGTTGACTGCAACTAGTGTCAGCCCTGGGGCCACTTAGCAAGAGGTATAGGGCATGCTGAGGTCAGATGCTGCTTGCTCGAGAGATTTTAGTAAAGTCTCAAGCAAGAGCCTTTTCCATTCATAAGGAAAAGCCACTGGAAGCAGCTTAGTTTGGTCTGCAAGTTAGTGGAACAGGGTCTCAGGGAAGGGCAAACAGTGTGAATCAGGTTGTTGGAGATTCAGATATGGCATCTGCCTTTTGACTCTGTGGGGGAAGGACTCAGAAAAGAAGCAATGACCTTTGTTAGCACTTCTCTCTGGGAGAAAGCTGCCCCTCCATCTCTTGCCCTGATGCCAGACAGTTCAGTTCCTGCCCTATGTCCTGGTGTCTTTCAAGCTGCTGCCCTAGTACCTGAACTTGGAGGGAGGACCTGCATACAAGGAAGTTTGTATGCAGGTCGTTTAAGAGGAAAGCCTAGGCTTCTGAAGCCCTCTGTCTCACTCAGCCACAATCACTGCTGGTTTTTACAGCCAAAAGCTGTGGGCACTTCTCTTCCTGGCACTGCAACCCTGGGCTGAGGGGTCTTGTGTTGGGCTGGGTGCCTCATTTCTCAGGGGGACTTCTGTAGTCAAGGTATTTCTCCTAATTTTTAAAAAAATTTTAGAGAGAGAGAGGAAGGGAGAAAGAGAGAGAAACATTGATTTGTTGTTCTACTTATTTGTTTATTTATTCACTGGTTGATTTGTGTGTGCCCTGAGTGGGGATAAAGCCCACAATCTTGGCATATCAGGTCTGATGCTCAAACCAACTGAGCTCCCTGGTCAGGGCTCCTCCTAATTTTTATCTGCCACATGTGGGTGTGGGACCAGCCTGTTACAAGTCTTCACCCCTCCTACTAGTCTTGATGTGGCTTCTCTTTTATATCCTTGGTTGCAGGACTTCCATTCCTCATTTCAGGTAGTTCTGAATGATGGTTGTTCTGTAGTTTAGTTGTATTTTGATGTGGTCGTGGGAGGATGTGAGTATCACATTTACCTATATCACCATGTTGACCAGAAGTGGTTTATTATCTTTTTGATAATAGCCAAGTTTATGAGTGATACCTCATTGTGGTTTTGATTTGCATTTCCTTGATGATTAGTGATAATGAGCATTGTTTTCATTGGCCATTTGTATGTCTATTTTGGAGAAATAATTATTCAAGTACTTTGTTCATTTTTTAATTGGGTTTTTTGGAAGGCATTGTAAGAATTTCTATGTATTTTGGATATTGACTCCTTTTTAGATGTAAGTTTTATAAGTATTTTTTTCCCATTCTGTAAGTTGCCTATTCCTATTATTTTAAGGCTTCTAGTTTGTGGTAATTTGTAAGAGCAGTTCTAGGAAACTAGTACAGTATAGACCATATATTTACATAATTTGAATTATGTAAAATGTCTCTCTCTATGTTCTATGGAAAAAATGCATGAAGAGAATAGATCAAATTTTTAATAGTACATATTCCCTGGGTGTGGAAATAAAGGTAATTTTTGTTTTCTTCTTTATAACCTTTTGTATTATCCAAGTTATCCCAAATAAGAATTCATTGTTTTGTTTTGGGAAATAAATATGTTTTAAAATTAGAACTTTATAAAAATATTCAAGGATACTTAGAAGTCTGTCATTTAGTGAGCATTTATTGAATATCTACTATGTCCTTGGTAGTATTCTAAATTCTGGGATAAGACAGAGTTCCTACCCTCAAGTTGTTTATATTCACATATGAAGAAATAGACAATATGCACTTAAGAAAATAAATCAATAAAATAATTTCCTGGACACATGAGAACTAGGTAAGTAAAATATGAAATGAAGGAATGTAATAGAGAGGTCATCAGATGGCCAAGGAAGTGAGAAAATGATTGTTTTATTGAGATAACAAAGGTGAGAGGGAAACAGAAATGTGAAGTTCTGGAAAAAGACTGTTTGAAATAGAAGGAATAGCGAGTGCAAGAGACCTGAGACAGAAAGGAGCAGGCATGTCTGAGAGACGGTAAGAACCCATTGTGTCTGGAGTGGTGTTATTGACAGACAGAGGGAAAAGAGACAGGCAGGGCAGATCACATGGGGGTACAGGCTGGAGCAGAGGTGTCTGTGGTCAACATCTGGGCCCACAGTCCTGGTGAGGAGTTTGGCTGTAGTGTGGTGGCAGTGGGTAGTCCATTGTAGGGTTTTAATCAAGGGAGTGTCATGTATCGATGTTTGTATAAAAACCTCACTCTGGCTATTATGTGAAGGATATACTTTGTGTGTATGTCTCTGTGAGGATGTTCAAAAACTAAATATCAGTCTAGACAGTTTAAAAGCAAAGGAATGAATTAAAGAATCCTAGAGAGCTCACAGAAACTTTGAGAAGGCCAAAAAATTAGAGTTGGGCTGTCGATCTACACCATTCTCCAGTGACATTGTTGTCACTCAGGTGGGGACCTTCCTGGATCTCAGTGGACACAGGCCTCACAGCCTGCTCTTGGATGCTAGAAAATATATCTAGCTCTGTGCTTTAAAATTAATAAAAATGCAGATTCTGATCTGAGGCAAACTTTGACATAGTTTAGGATTTCTTCTGATAATTAAGAAACCCAGGAGTAACTTTGCTTTTTTTCTTCCATGTAAAGGATTGCTTTGATGAGTTCTTTCTAGTTGGTTTTATTCCTTTCCAAAACCATTGTAGAGTCTTGCATTTATAATTAATTTGAATTTTGAAATATTTGCCATTTTTCAGATTGTTTGCTTTTTACATAAGTGACATTTAAGGGGGGGTTACATATTATTTCTCTGGGTAAAAGGCTATATTTCTAAAAATGCATAGCTATCACCTAATACAACTGTGTATTGTAGAAACAAGTATAAGGAGGTATTGGGTTTGTGCCTTTTTATACAGAAGTGTCCTATCCTGCCCATTCTTTCTCTCTCTCTCTCTCCTCCAGTTAACAGTTGCTTTCAACCTCAACAGATTGTTGAAAGGTATGATAGATCTGGACTTTAAAATCGCATGTTAGCTATAATTCATTTGCCTGTTAAACTATATTTCTTGGTAGGCCTTCTCTCTTCGGCATCTCTACTGTCTGCCCACAATGGTAGGATTCATGCCAGAGTCAGATAGCTTCTGCATAGAACCACCTTCCCTGCAGGTCCTGGGACTAAGTGTTGGAGACGTCTTAATATGCACTGAGTTCTTTCATCAGTTCAAGATCCCATGTTACATTTCTTCCATAGCTTCTATTGCTCATGGAGCTGGTTTTTCTTATCTGGGATGATAACAGATAGCTGACAGTCTACTCCAGTTCTCCTCATTTTTTCACATTGATGATCTGATGAAATATCATTTATTTTAAAAGCTCAATTAGAACCAGTCTCTCAGGCCCCAAAGAAGAATTTACTCCTGAATCACATCAGAATGAGAGAGGTGCCCAGGAAGAAGTCATGGGAAACCAAAAAGAGCCAAGTTCAAAACCATAGTTATTTTTTGCTGTTCACAAAGAAGTTATCTAAATTACCTAGGTGGGTAATTATTTAATGTCACCTCATCACCTATGCAATTTGTATTGTCTGCTTTTAATCTTCATGCCAGTTTAACAATTTTAATAACATTTTAATTAAAAATAAATTAACTGCATATTCTAATAGAACAGTTTAAATGCAGACCATCAGGATGGAAGCTGAAGCTCAGCCAGAGAGAGACAAACAAAACTAAAATAGTTTTAAAATATATAGCTGAGCTATCTCTCTCTTTCTGCTCAGAGACCATAATAGTGTTTCAGTGACTAGACATCTTAAAAATACTACAGGCAGGTCCCAGCTCACAAAAGAGTGAGAGCCAGACCTCCCTTTATAATTTGATTTGGGGGAATGTTCCTTGAATATACAGACTAGGATATTCCCATCTCTCTTTGGTCATTACTCTCCCAGGGCTACTGGCTTACAGCACTGTTCTCACTGTCCTAAGCAGCCTTTTAAGGTAGCTGACTCAGACTCATACCTTCCCCTGATATCTAGTAAGTGTCAAGATCATATGCCCTTATTTGACCAAATTCATAATAAATAAATGAGTGTGTATAAATGAATAATGCTCTGTACCTTCTAGGGAAGTTTACATAAATGAAATGCTGTTGGTTTAAAACACATGTCTAATCGAATTTCAAACAGTATTAGAAGGTAAAGTACACAATTGAAGCATTGTGAGTAGGGATACTTTTGAATTTATGACCAAATATCCTAGTTTTTCTGGGGATAGTTCTGGTTTCAACTAGATCATGTCATTGTCTATAGAATGTTTTCATATTTTTTTGAACTCTGTGACTATTCAGCCAGAATATATATGCCATAGTCTTTCATGATTGTGTTTTAAAATTATTCTATTATCAGTTTTAATTGTATATAGTTTTGGACTATAGCTTTAAAAAAAACAGTACTTTTAGTTTTGTAATCTCATTGACAGTGGCATTGAGATTTAATTAATAGTATGCTTCTTTATTACATATCTAGATTTTTGATTCTACTAAAATTGTTAAGCACTAAGAAAAATGAGCACCAAATTAAAATCAAAAACAAAGTTGAACTTATTGCTCACCCAGCCAGGGAAAGCCCCATCAGTCAGCTACAAGGTTGGTGGGTCTCTCCAAACAAAAATTTAAAGGGCAGGATTCTGAGTTCAGGGCTTTGATTGCCTCCCACAGCAAAGGCACCACTTCTTTATGAATGGACACTTTCAGGCTTCACGTGGCTGATGCTGGGAGACTAGATTTCCAACCAGTTTAAGATAAGTTTTGTAAAATTCCAGCGGCCTAGGTTCAGTCATCACACATGCTTGTATGCTCATGTTCAAAGCTTAGCATGGCTGCTTTTGCTTTTTTTCTTAGTGAAAAGGAGTGTGCAGAAATAAGTCACCATGATAGTAGACATTAAAAACTGCAGCTCTCAGGCTTTGACTTAAACAGTATTAGGGTGCTGTGCTCATTTACTCATTAATTTATTTACTTATTCATCGTTTTTTCAGAAATATTTATCAAGTCTCTACTACGGTCCTGTCATTTCTGGATGCTAAGGATAATAAGTACAACCTAGATGTCACATCAGACCTTTTTTTTTTTGAAACCTCTGGGAAATCTAATGTCCTTTATAGGCTTTGCCTTTACTGGAGACTCAGAACTGAAACCTGTAGCTTACTCTCTGTGTTACTATGACATTACTATTCACTCCACATTAACCCGACTTTACTTTTCTGAGAATTTTGCTTTTACTTACTGAGAAGAATTTCTGTTTCATGAACTTTCTGAAATCCCCTTATTTCAATAGTAGACTATCCAAATAGCCCTTATTAAAGTAAACAAATGCCTTCTGAGAATAATAGATTATTCAACTGGGTTTATCAAAGGACTGTTTATTCTTCAAGGCTACCTTCAAACCCCTGTTCTCACTGTGTCTGCCAATTCTGAACTCTACTTAATTCTATTCACACACTGAAAGACCCACCTTTAAACCAGATCCTTATAAATATCTTTTTCTTCATACTCTCTTTTTAAAGATGGTACAAAGATTCTGTCAAGGAAATTATCTCCTTTATTCAAATAGGCAATAAACTTGGCTTCGCTTAATCTAGGTCTTTTGGGGAGTTGGCAGTCTCCAGAGATTACATCCTCCAGGTGGTTTTGGCTTCATTATTTTTATTTCACTGAACTTTAATGTATAACCATCTATTCCCTTTTCTTTTCTTTATTCTGTCCAAGACATAGAATCATCTCCTTTCCTTGTTTTCCAAATCCCCCATCTTTATAAAACAATATAACCACACTATGATCAATAAACCAACTATAACCACAAAATCCCCATTTTTATAAAACATTTTTGTGTTGACCACAAATAAAAAATTTGGTGGCATAATGGTGCATATATATCAGCAATAACAACTTAGAATTGAGTATGTAACATTCTTATTCTTGAGAGTTCTTCAATCTCCCCACCTTCTAGACCAATGTTACTCAAAGTATGGTCGGTTATCAGTCCACCATGAGGTAAGTACTGAAACGGAGAGTAAGCATTTACCAACACTGATCTGTGAGGACTGAAAATTATCCCTCCCCCCAAAAAAACTCTCAAAATCATAAACTAAAGAATTGGTCCTTCACCACAGATGGTTTGAAAACTCCAGAACCTTAAGTTTTCAGCCTAGTGCCCACCTCTTAAATGCCCCAGAGAAATTCAGTTCTCCTCATTACCTTATGTAGAGCAACTTACTTTCCATTCCTCTGCACTGGGTACAGCTTTGAACATGTGGAGATACATTAAAGACCTTCTGTTAAGCAGTGGTATGTGTACTGTGGGCCCACCATGTAACAGCATAAAAGAATTGAAAGAAGCTTTGCAATTTCAGTAATTTCTTGCTTCTGCAAAAGTGTCTTGGAAGTGAACACATCAAAAGTCTTTCATCTCATAGAACTATGATGGTTTTCCTAATGGGAAGAAGTTGATACAGTCAACATGGTGTTTATTTTCTTTTTTAAATTCTAAATTTTTATTTATTGATGAGAGAGAGAGAGAGAGAGACTGATTTGTTGTTCCACCCATTTATGGATTCATTGGTTGATTCTTGTGTGTGCCCTGACCAGGGATCAAACCCACAACTGTGGCACATGGGGACAACATTTTAACAGTTGCTTTAACTGAGCTACCCGGCCAGGGCTCAGTGTGGTCTCTAAATAGTACTTTTTGTTTAATTATTCCATAGTGAATTAGATATTGTCCCTGGCCCTAAAGAACTCATCACTTGTGAAGAAGTGGATGTGTAAACATAATATAGTCACACTGCAAGATGAGTGCAGAGGGAGCTCCAGAGTGTCAGACGATCGCTGAGGGTGCCTGGGGATTCAGGGGGTCCACTGCTGTATATCACTGAAAAATGCTGAGTGGATGAAACACAGTGGATGAAATTTGGAGTGCACGTATGTTCTGAAGGCAAAATAGAATTCATGCTACCTCCCGTCTACGTAGCTGGAGTTCGCCCTTCAGTAGTGTCATATGCAGTGGAGGTAACACTAATAATGGAATGATGACAGGAGGTTTGTGGTTATTAGAAACTAAGTAGCATTTAATTGAATATCTAACAGATGGGGAATAGTTGAATCATTTACTTTCTTTTCACAATGAGTTAATTCACAGGTAAATCTCAAATGATCAGATGGTTTGTTTTATCTAGCCTTCTGCTAAAGATTTAATATTTTCATCTGACTCAACTCTGTTATTTTCTGGCTCAATTTAATGATTAACATGGCATAAAAGTAACAATTTCTTGTTTATTAAAATCCTATTTGCTGCAGATTACAAATAGAATCTATTTTAAAGCCATTACTAAATAAAGTCTGTAATAATTAACATTGAACAACCATCTTATAAAACCCTAAAGATAAGTTTAATAGAGAATTTTAATTGAAAACATGATCACAAAAATAAACAAAATCAGCTACTAATATTTTCTCATTTAAAACAACTTTTTGATGTTGAATAATATCAGATAACTCACTTTGCCAATAACAGCCTATGGCATTTCCTTTTAAATCACACGAGCAAAGCAGTGCATTCCTGTCCAGAACAATCAGGAGATCT
>PVKU01010961.1:24987-47618 GCA_004027475.1 Anoura caudifer | reverse complement strand
GTTGTTTCTTTCTTCCTTCTGGTCCACTCCATTGATTTGAGTCCCAGTTTTCCTCCCATCTCTGTTGGTTCCCCATGCATCTTTCTTCATTTCACTTATTGTAGCCTTCATTTTTTCATCTAATTTGTGAGCAAAATCAACCAATTCTGTAAGCATCCTGATTACCAGGGTTTTGAATTGTGCATCTGATAGGCTGGCAGTCTCTTCATCGCTTAGATAAATTGGCTCTGGAGCTTTGATTTGTTCTCCAGTTTGAGCCATTTTCATTTCTGGGGTTTTGTTTGTTCGTTTGTTTGTTTTGTCTAGTCGTGGCTGTTACATAGTGAGGGGTGGAGCCTCAGGTGTTCCCCAGGGCGGGACAGCCCAGTCGCTGGGTAGTGACGCTGGATGTGGGGGCGGGGTCTGAGAGGAGAAAATGGCGGTTGCTTTACTCACTCTCAGATTCCAGTTCCTTTCACCGCTTCCCCTTTGCCTGGATTATCTGCACGTGAATGTGGGACCACCCGGTCAGACCGCCGCCTTGTGCGGCCTCACTGGTTCTGCACCATTGCCGCCCTGTGTCCGGGGTCTGCTAGTCGCTGCCTGTGCACCTGGGGGCTGCCAGCCGCTGCTGCCTGCGTGCCCGGTCCGCACCTCTGCTTTTTCCTGCCGCGACTCCGCCCCTCTTACCGGTCTGGATGAATCGTTGTTGGACTTCTAAACAGTTTGATTTTCTGACTTCTGGTTGTTTTCTTGTTTCTAAATCTTTGTTGTCCTTAATTTTGGTTGTGAGAAGAGGCACAGTGCGTCTGCCTACGCCTCCATCTTGGCCGGAAGTAATGCTGTTTTCTTTAGCTGTGAAGAAGCTTTTTATTTTGATAAGATCCCACTTGTTTATTCTTTCCTTTATGTCCCTTGCTCTAGGGCACATATTGGTGAAAATATTGCTGCGTGGAATATCTGAGATTTTCCTGCCTATCTTTTCTTGTAGGGCTTTTGTGGTGTCACAACTTATATTAAAGTATTTTTTCCACATTGAATTTATTTTTGTGTACAGTGTAAGTTGGTGATCAAGCTTCATTTTTTTGCATGTAGCTGTCCAGATCTCCCAACACCATTTGTTGAAGAGGCTATTTTATGCTTATGCCTCCTTTGTTGAATATTAATTGACCATGGAGACTTGGGTTTATTTCTGGGCTTTCTATTCTGTTTCATTGGTCTATATGTCTGTTCTTATGCCAGTATCAGGCTGTTCTGATTACAGTGGCTTGGTATTACAGTGTAATACAGTTTGGTATCAGGTATTGTGATCCCTCCTACTTTGTTCTTCTTTCTCAAAATTGCTGCAGCTATTCAGGGTTGTTTATGGTTCCATACAAGGAGCACATACAAAGAGTCCAGATACATAGGAAAAGATGCTCAGCATCACTAGCCCTCAGAGATATGTAAATTAAAACCACAATGAGCTACAACTTCACTCCTGTCAGAATGGTTGTCATAACCAAATCAGCAAAGAACAACTGCTGGAGAGGTTGTGGAGAAAAGGGAACCCTGTACACTGTTGGTGGGAATGCAGACTGGTGCAGCCACTGTGGAAAACTGTATGGATTTCCTCAGAAAACTAAAAATGGAACTGCCTTTTGACCTGCCCATTCCACTCTTAGGATTATACCCTAAGAACCCTGAAACTCCAATTCAAAAGATCCTATGCATCTCAGTGTTCATAGCAGCACAACTTACAACAGCCAAGAGATGGAAGCAATCTAAGTGCCCATCAGTAAATGAATGAATAAAAAAAACTGTAGTACATGTGCATGATGGAATACTATACAGCAGAAAAAAGAGAGAGAGCTCCTACTCTTTGCGACAGCATGGATGAAACTGGAGAGCATTATACTAAGTGAAATAAGCCAGGTGGTGAAAAACAAATGCCTTATGGTGTAGCCTATAAATGGAGATTAACAACAAAACAAACAAGCAAGCAAAATATAACCAGAGACTTTGACATTAAGAACAAACTGACAGTAACGAGAGGAGAAGTGGGAGGGGATAATGGGGGGGAAGTGGGAAGGGTTTTCAGGAACATTTACAAAGGGCACATGGACAAAACAAAAGAGGGGTAGGATCAAGGGTGGGGAGTGGGGATGGCTGGGGTGGGAGGGAGTGGTGCGGATAAAATAGAGACAACTGTACTTTACCAACAACTAAATTAAAAAAAAAGAATTATAGAATTCGTTCTCTTAACACTCTTTAGAATTAATTTCAGAACTGTAGAATTCATTTCTCTTTAGCACTTCAGTGTGCCTACTCAAATCCCAGAGTGTTTACCTGGGCCCTTCCTCCTGCCTGGGTCGACTTTGAATCCCAAGTTTCCTCCCAGGCTTGTGAGGCTGTGGTAGACTCCATTCAGCTCTACAGCCTTTCACACTCTATTTTCTGTTCAGTTTTTCTTATCTTTCAGTTGCTCCTTGAGAATTTACAAATGCCTCGGTGTAGAGGTTGGTGTCAAATGCCAGCCTACCTCTCTGGTTTTTTTTGTCTTTATGATCTTGGTTCTTCAATCACTCACTGTTTTGGTAGCTCTCCAATGCCTTCAAATATATGTTATATATGTTGGTTTTAATTTTCTCTATCTTTTATACTGGATTATGGCAGTAAGATTCATTCAAATAAACTAGTTTAAAAATAAACTAGTTTTTTGAAGGGAAGCAATCAGCGCCACTTGGATTTATAATTTATTTTGCTTCTGTTATTTTATTATAGTTTTATCCCTCTTTGATACTAAAGAAAACTGAATCATATAGAGATTTAGCTTTAAGCCAGATTCCTAGTTAATGACTTAGCTTCGAGTAGAATCCAGATTTCCTGAATACTGGTACTGAATCTAGTGCTTTACTGGTATACACAATAGAAATATTACAGAAATATTTAGAATAATATGCTTTTGATAGTAAATATTCTACTTAGAAGAAGCATTCTTTTCTGTCTATAAATATTTAAATCCTGTTTGTGATGAGAGGTATCTTAGCTTTTGTTTGGGCTTGAAAATTTCTAATACATAATCCACATGTGTTGGGTAGTTTGTTGAACAGGCACAGTGCCAAGGCTTTTGTATTCATCAATTCATTCATCCACACAGCAGCCCTCTGAGGTAAGATATGTTATCATTTTAGTTTTGAGACAGGGAAGCTGTATTACAGAGAGGTTCATTAACTTGTTGAAGTCATACAGTTAGTAGTTGACAGACAAGTACTCGAACCTGTGTTATGTAGTGAGCTGAGCAGTGGTGTACGGAATCAGACAGACCAGGCTTAACATTATGGTGTTACCACTGATTAGCTGTGTGGCCCAGAGCAAGGTTCTGTGAGTCACGGCATTTTCATTTAGTGATGATGAAACTCAAATAACAATGTATTGAGAAAATCAAATACTGTAATGTATTTGAGTGCATCTGGTACATGCAAAGCACTACATGAATTTGAGCTCTTTCTTGCTTCCTACATGACAATATTTGAAAAAAACTTTCCAGCTTACAAAGCACTTTTAAGAATAGGGTATGTAGCCCTTATAACAATTCTGGATGATGGTCTGGGCACGAGAGATGTGAAAACCACGTATCAGAGAAGTGAAATAACTTGCGTCCAATTACTAAATTTACATGTAGAAGAGTTAAGTTTTGTTGATTGCAGTGTGCCTAGATTAACACCACAAACATGCCCTAAAAATTGAGTTTTTGTAAATTAGTTAATATTTCAAATGCACCAGAGGATTCTGGTTTAAAGGATCCCTTTAATACTTCTGTGAAGTCGGGAATAATTCTGGAAATGTAAATTGTATTCCACTAATTTATCTGTCTTATAAATTTGACTTTTAGTGTTTCTTAAACTTGGCCATGTCTGATGTTGACTTTTCCAAACTTAGAATGTCTTTCTGTTGATAAGATATTGTTATTTCATTTCTAAAATTTAACTAATGTTGGTAGTACTCTAAAAGGGAGAACAAATGTCAAAATCCACTAGGTTAATTGCACTGAATGTCTTTTAAAAGTAGAGAAACATATAAAATCAGTGAAACTATGGTAGCAGAACTGAAGAATCTTGAGACTATTTTTTTAAGTGTATGATTCATTTGAACATTATACTGTTTTGTTCAAGAGAGACATTCAGGTTATAACTATGTCCACAACAGGGTGCTACAGTGATCAGATACATTAACTCAGCTGGCCTCAGTGCATAGGTAAGGTAGTCTGGGCAGGCAGATGTTCTGGGAGGTTTCTTGAGTTTCATAAGAGGACAGCAACTGAGGCCTCCTGCAGTCCGCTGACTAGAGAATTTATCTTCCAGGCTTCTGGCAGAGAACATACTCTCAAAATCCTCTTTGACCTTGTTCTTACCAAGCTCAGCTTCTTACCTACATTTTACATTTAAAAGTATTCTTAAAAATTGTTGTTCCATCTATATATCAAGATCAGTAGCTTCCAGTTTTTATCCTCAGACGTGAGCAGGGGAGAGGATTCGTGGTGCAACTCACTGTGTTGCTGAGGCTGCTCCCTGTGTGTCTATGATACAGCTCTGAGGTATCGTCTTGGAGTGTGGCTAGAACTCCACTTCTTTCTCTGTCATTCAGCTGCAGCCATCCAGTGTATTGAAGACACCAGTATTAAAATCATTGTATGTAAACTTTTGCCATTTTTTATGCTGATGATTCTGGTTCTGCAGGCCCATGCTGATTTGGCCTTTCATCAATTCACTCTCACTGATTTGTTCTTTGGTGTTGGACTATAAACCTATGTTGCAAAATGTTAAAGAAACAACCATGGGAAATTCATTGTGTAGATATAGATATTCAACCCATGTTAACAATTAAGTTTATAAAAAATTGTAATAAAACAAATTATATTTTTGTTATTATTTATTTAAAGTATATTTTGTTGATTATGTTATTACAGTTGTACCAATTTTTCCTCCTTGGTCCCCCTCCATCTGGCACCCCCCTTCCCTCCAGCATTACCTCTCTTTAGTTCATGTTCATGTGTCATGCACATGAGTTCAGTTCTTTGGCTTCTCCATTTCCTATGCTACCCTTAACTTCCCCCTGTCTATTTTGTTACTAGCAATTATGCTTCTTAATCCCTGTACCTTTTCCTCCATTCTTCCCTTTTCCCCTTCTAGCTGATAAACCTCCAAATGATCTCCATACATATGATTCTGTTCCTGTTCTGGTTGTTTACTTGGGTTTTTTTTTTTAGATTCAGTTGTTGATAGTTATGAATTTGTTGACTTTTTAATGTTCATAGTTTTGATCTTCTTTTTCTTAAATAAATCCCTTTAACATTTCATGTAATGATGTCCTGGTGATGATGAACTCCTTTAGTTTTACCTTGTCTGGGAAGCACTTTATCCGTCCCTTCCATTCTAAATGATAGCTTTGCTGGACAGAGTAATCTAGGTTGTAGGTCTTTGCTTTTCATCACTTTGAATAATTCTTGCTAGTCCCTTCTTGCCTGCGAAGTTTTGTTTTGGACAAATCAACTGATAGTCTTATGGGTACTTCTTTGTAGATAACACTCTGCTGTTCTCTTGCTGCTTTTAAGATTCTCTCTTTATCTTTTACTTTTGGCATTTTAATTAGGATGTGTCTGTGTGTGGTCCTCTTTGGGTCCAACTTGTTTCAGACTCTCTGTGCCTCCTGGACTTGTATGCCTATTTTCTTCACCAAATTAGGGAAGTTTTCTTACATTATTTTTTTGAATAAGTTTTCAATTTCTTGCTCTTCCTCTTCTCCTTCTGGCATTCCTATGATTCAGATATTGGTATGTTTGGAGATGTCCCAGAGGTTCTTCAGCCTATCCTCTTTTTTTTTTTTTTGAATTCTTATTTCTTCTTTATGCCCTGGTTAAATGTTAACCTCTTCTTCATATTCCAAATCATTGGTTTGGTTTGAATCCCAGCTTCCTTCCCTTCTCTGTTGGTTTCCTGTGGATTATTCTTTATTTCACTTACTGTGACCTTCGTTTCTTTATTTTTTTTACCATATTCATTTCACTTAGTTCTTTTCTGGGGTGTTGTTCTTTTCCTTTATTTAGACCATTTTTCTTTGTCTCCTCAATTTGGCAGCTTGTCTGTGTTTGTTTCTGTGTATGAAGTAGAGCTGCTTTGACTCCCTATAAAAAGAACCTGTAAATTGTGTGGGGCAGAGCCTTACATAATCACCAGGGTGGGGCAATCCTGCTGCACTGCATCGTGGCTCTGTATTAGGGGAGATCTCGGAAGGGGGATTGTGCCACTGCCTGGCTTCTGGGGGTTTGCCTGACACTTGCTCCATTTCCAGTCACTTTACCTACTCCCTATATGTGCCTGGTGCCCTTTCAGCTATTCCCCTGGTATTGAATCCCAGAGTTGGTGGGTTTGCATTTGTTTTAAAACTGTGGGGGCCCTTTAAGTGGAGTTTCCTGAAAATCCAGCAGTTTGTTCCACTACCTCAACCCCCACTGTTTTTTACAGAGAGGTATATGGGGATTTATGTTCCCAGCACCAGAGCGCTGAGGTGTGTCATCTGGCCTGTGGCTGGAATTGTTCACTCCCAAGGTATCCCTCCCAATTTTTATCCACCACATATGAGTGTGGGACCAACTGTGCCCACCACAGGCATCTCTCTGCACCATACTGCATCTCCTCACCTCTCTGCTCCATCTCCAGGTCTCCACCCATCCTACCCATCTGGATGAACATGGCTTCTTTATTAAGTCCTTGGTTTTTAGGCTTCCATACAGTTTGATTTTCTGACCATTTGGGGTGTTTTTTATTTTTGGATTTAGTTATAATTCTTTTTGTGGTTGCTTGAGGAGGCAAAGCATATCTACCTATACTTTCATCTTGATCAGAAGTCTCAAAACAAATGATATTAAAAAGAGCAGTAAAAATATTTAAAACTCATTACTTTGTAATTATTTGACTGCATTTTACAATTATCTATGGGTTTTTAAGGTATTTGTATCTGTTATATCTGTATGAAGGAACTGCTATGTAAGGTGCACTATTGCCTCTCTCTTCTCAAGTCCAAGTTCAGAGACTACATCATTTTGGTAGCTTGAAATTGGCCATGGTTGAAGTATTCACACTATTTACACCAGACTGCCTCAAATCAGTGCCCCTTCCCCAAACCAGTTGTGAGCCATTTACAGCTTACTAATCAATACTGTCAAAGATGTGGTATTACAGGGGGTGTGACAATCTGTGGGAGAGAGTCTTCTTAATCTTGGAGCAAGTAAAAGCATCCTTCTCTTTAGGCGCATGTTTATTTTTAGTTTTAGAATTCTGTGACTATTGTTAGCAATCATGTTCCCTATGTGCTTTGCCTGCTAAGGAACTCAGAGCCAAATTTCCAGTGCCTTTCCAAAAAAAGAAAAATGTGTTCCAGGATTCATCTTGTTTTCCTACTGTTGTTTTTATTTAGCCTGCCTGCCTGCCTTCCTTCCTTCCTTCCTTTCTTCCCTTCTTTCTGCTTTCTCCCTCTCTCTCTATTTTCCTCTCTCTTTTGCCCTCTTCCTTTCTTTTGTCTATATTTACATATTCTTTTTTTCTATATTGCATATGTGAATTTCTTTAGCTATTTCTAAACATTTTAAAAAATGATGTGAGGGTATAAAATAAATAGCATACTTCTATGCACATACATATTCTTAAATGTAATTAACTAAGAAGGCTTCCTGCCTTGTTTGTAGGTTTTGCCTTGGTGTAATATTTTAAGTTTTTTTTCTGTTTTAATATGAAAAACTTATGAAGTTAAAATATAATTTGGACTGCATATAAGTTTTATTTATTAAGGGGCCATGAAAAAAAATATTGGGGAAGAAAATAGTTCACTTATACTTATTATGATGTGTATCCTCCTTTCTGGAGTTAAGTTCCAGGAGGGTAAAATGTATCTCAAGTGTTTAGTACTATACCTGACATGTAAAAGGTATTCAACATGTAAAAGGCAATTCATTTTTCAATGAATTAATAAATGAATAAATAACAAATTTTCTAATGCTCAGTTAGTATGAATACATTTGACTTTTACAGATAATATTATACACACACATATATATACAAACATACTTAACTTTCATTTTGTACTTATCACTTTCATTTGGAATCTGTTTCTCTAGATTGTAATTTTTCAATTAAATATTCATTACTAATGACATTTTTCATTAGTTCTCTATAGAAATATGGTTATACATCATAAAGATAAGCAATATGGTGTTTTCTACCCATGTGGAAAGAGCAATTATCCTGAACTAAGCTTAATGTTTAATACATCTGCATCTTTCTGATGGTTCTCATGAATCGTTCACTGTAATTTGCTTGCTTTTTTTTTCTTTATTGGGAAAGAAGAGGGAAGTAACATTTTTTGAGTACCTACTATGAGATAAGTGCTTGCTGTGTATTTAATTACCTATATGTCTTTACTCCTACAGCAACCTAGTGAAGAAGGTACTGTCAGTATCCCCATTTAATAGATCAGGTTACTGGAGCTCAAAGAGATGACATGACTTCCCTGTATCACAGCTCCCAGGGATGGAGTCTGGCTCTGAAGCCACAGTATGCCTCTCTGCCACTGAATCAACTCCAGGTCGTGCTCACTGCCTCTCATTCATCAGACCGTTGTCTCTGTCTCATCATCATCTTTCTCTCTAACACACTGCTTTACACACATTCCTTTATTCAGCTGTTGGACAGTGATGCCAAGCTAAGCAGTTTGGTATTCAGTAAGTGGTTTTTGCCACTGAGGTTTTGAACAGAAGACTGGTTATCCAGAGTACAAAGAAAAAGATGCATTACAGGCACAGAGAGCCAGAGATGTGAGAGTGGGCAGGTGATAGGAGTCTGCCTGGTTGACAAAATAATGGCCCCCTGAACGTCCATGTCCTGATCCCTGCAACCCATGAATATGCTCCCCTACATGGTAAAGGGTCTTTACAGATGTGACTAATGTTAAGGAACCTAATCAGAGAGAGAATATCTGGGTTTATCCATTTGGACCCAAACTAATCACATGAATCCTTAAAAGCAGACAATTATTATTGCTGTGGTGAGAGGGAGATGCAACTACAGAAGTATGATCAGAGAGATGCAATGTTGCTGGGTTTGAAGATGAAAAAAAGGACGCCAGGTACCAAAAGGGGGCAGGCAGCCTCTAAAAGTTGGAAAAGTCAAGAAAAGGAATTCTCCTCCACAGCCTCCGGATAGGAATGCAACCTTGCTGACACCTTGGTGAGGCCATGTTAGATTGAATTGTAAAATATTAAATTCGTGTTCTCTTAATCCACTAGGTTTGTGGTAATTTGTTACAGCAGCAGTAGAAAAGTAATATAAGGAGAGGTTTAGAATACAGTGAGTGAGGCAGTAGGAATTTCTGCTCAGAAAACTTTAGGAACTTTCTCCTTTCTGAAACATCAGATTTCGACTTTCTTGCCCAGTTCTCCAGGCTCTGCATGACCTGCCCATGTTGCATTTCTCAGTGGTGTCCCTTCCTAACTCAACTCTGGTTAGACCATTCTTCTCTCTGCCCCATGGACCAGTTATGCTCAGTTTCTTATATGCAGGTATGTTCCCTTCCCAGGAAGTTACCCCCTCTTCCGTTGCTTTTCTTTCTGTCCTCTTTGATCCCTGTTTTTTTCTGATTAGCTTCAGCACTGATGTCCAGGACACAAAATTAATACCCCATTATATTTGTATATGTATCTATGCTACATTTGACCAAATTTTCTTAGTTTTAATATATCATATGCTATTTTATGTAGGTTGCTACTTTGCAAAAATGCCTCACATTATTCTATAATCTAGAAAATGTGATTTAGTGAAAAAATCATGTGCTTAGATTTCTGACTTAGCAAATTTATAGCTGTGCATCTTTGGCAAGATACTTAACTTCTCTGTATCTCATTTCCTTATCTGTAAAATAGAGGTGATAATATCTACCTCATAGGATTTCTGTAAGGATTATAGCATTCTAGAACCATTAATTCTGGTGCTCCTGGAGGTCTAAGACAGTGTCTTATCATTCTTTCTCATGCTATCAACACCTACCACAGGAACTTAGTGTGTTGTCAAACTTTTGCATCTTGTTACAGATTTTGCCATTAGTTTTGCAATTACATACCTCACCCTTAAGTTTTCATGTAGTGCTACATGAGGGGGGACCTCCTCCCCCACAAGAAATTATCTTCTGGAGAATGAGCCCTTTGCAGTACAGGCTTCCCCTGCTAGGTGAGTGTTCTAGAAACAAAACAAAACAAACAAACAAAAAAATAGCAGAAGCACTAAAAGGCATCAAAATCATTCAGTTCAAAAACTGTTTTGAGCAGTGGAAAAAAGTCTCAGTAGGTGTATTGCATCAAATGGAGAGTACTTTGAAGATGACTGAAGTTTAAACATGTAAGAATGAGTACAAAATTATTTATAAATAACTTCTGAGGGTTTGTTTTTTTTTTTGGTCCTCTCTCATATAATGGCTGTCTTAAAAGTCTTTGCTCATGGTATCGTCTGTTTAACTTCTGACAGACATCTAACTTAATTTTATAAAATATTTACTGGGCCTGACCTCTTCCAGATAAATCTCATCCACCTGTTCATGGTTACTTCTCAAGTACCTCATTCTATATAATTTCCTGATCACAACATTCTAACTCTGTTAAGCTGGCCTGCTACTTCTTAATGTTTTTTTTCAGCTTTCATTTGATATGGTACTATTTTCAGTTTATTGCCCATGGATCCAGGGGTTTCTGTGAAGCAGCGTGTTTTATGATATATGAATATTTTCACTGCCTGTGTACTCAAGATTTGGGGATGCAGATTATTTTTTCTGGAAACCTTTGCTTTTCATGGTTCTCAGTTTCATCTCTATTTCAAGAAATATTAACCCATGGTTGCCCCTTTTGGTTACCTCTTTCAGTTTTAAAGGTGTTTCTTCTGCTGCTCCAATGAGCCAGAGTGGAGGCTTTCATTTTCGGGAAGTTTCTGTTCTTCCCTATTTTTTTGATTACGTCCCACTAATATTCCTATCAAGTGTGGATCTTTTGTTGGTGAACTTTGCTTCTTATCATTGTACTGTGATAAGATTTTATGCTAGCATTACAGTGTTGGGTATCTGCTTGGTTTGGTTACTGGAAGAAATCTTTATAGGCAACATGATTTATTGCTAAAAATTGAATCTCAAATGTGTCTTAGGAAACCTCTGTGTGTGTGTATATGCAGATTTTTACAAGAGATGTTCTTTCCTGTTTTCATTGATTTCCTGTGGCTGACGTGATTTTTGCAAAGAGTTTCAAACTAACATCTATTTTTGGAAATCAGTATTCATGATTCTTTGAGACTGTTTTTAGCTCTAGAATATCTAATAATTCTCTCTAGTGTATATGGTCAATGTGGTGATTTTTAACTGGTGTGTCTGGGAAGTAGTGTATGACAGGCTCCTTACAAGAATGTCCCTAAATTTTGGTCAATGTGTAAAGTTTATTTTTGCTAACACTGAGTATTTCTGTTATGGTTTTAAGGTGTCTGACAGATGAATTATTGCCTGAGCAGATCATGTAATGCATTATATATTGGGATATGGCTTGTGGCGAATATGTATTTAGAAATATAGCATAATGCCAACCCAGTTGTAAAGAACAAGCTCCCATTTACTGAGACATCAATTCTCAGCCTTCTTAACTCTAAGAGATTGTGGTTGAGGCAGGAAACAGTTCTCAGAGAGGTAAGAGAGCTGCTGCAAGGCAACTAAGGGTAGTAAGATAACCATGGACATTTTTTTTTACCATGAATACTTTTATAAAGGCCTTTTCATGAATACTTTCAGGCCTTTTATAAAGGCCTGAAACATGGCTATAATGCAATAAATGCTTTGTAAATATTGCTGACTTTATATGTTATTTTGAGTCTTTTGATACTTTCAAATATATAAACAAAAAAGGATAATATGTGAAGACATACTCTAAACAAACCAAATTTTAACATGAGCATATCTAAAGGGAAGCAAGGCTTACTGTGCAACATATTTTTATTTGGGTTTGGGAGGCAGTAGATTTTTGCTTTGTAAATTACTCTAGGAACTCATATCCCCTGTCCAGAAGCCCTTCAACATTTTGAAAATAGTTGCAACATACCTATAGTTATTTCCAAAAATGGAACTAAGACTTTCTGAAACATTTTTCTTTTTTTCTTAGGAGATGCTCAGTGATTTCCCTTGGTGTCTTCCACCACCCACAGATCACAGAAGTGGATGGGTGGGCTGGATGCAGCCTTTCTCATACAAAGCTGTTTATAAACTACCTTTCATTCAATGCTCCATCAAAGCAAATGTGCAGAGGGTTTTCCAATAGTAAATTTATGATGGATTTCACTTGATAACAATTGGCTTGACATAGATCAGATTCTGTTGCTCATCAACTCTGTGGTGATGTTGAAACAGTGAGCAGCCAAGAGGGGTCCCCAAATAGGGATTTGGAATGGGGTCCAGAACTCAAGATGTCTAGGAAATATTAGAAAGACATATAAGATGTCCTCACCCCTTCCCCCCCAACAGGTGTGAGTTGGGGGAAGGGACACATGGAGCAGGAACATGCAGAGTTGTTTTGTACAGCTACAGTTTTGCAGCATATCCATGGCATGGTCATTTAACATATCTATAACCTTCAACTGGTTGCATAGATATGTTAAATAGCTGTGGCCATGCTCTGAGCCAGGGGGATAGAAGGGACTTCCTCCCAGGATGTAACTGGGGGGCAGGTCCTCCCGGTTACAGAGCCTGTGTGAGAGTTTGGAGAAGATTGGCTCCATGCCATGGGGCCACACCTGCCCAGACTCATGATGGCAGCCCAGTAAACTGGGAGTAATACAGGAATGCTTGCAGGTGTAACTGATTGTAGGAGGAGTCAGAAATGGGGGTACTGAAGAAGGTTGACACAGGGATTTAAACCCAGACTCAGCAGCCATGAGGGAGAACCATGTGGTTTTGCCAGAGTGCAGACCCCTGAAGCTTTGGTGAAAAGAGAACCACATGGCTTTGGTGAGAGTGAACACGCCACAGCTTTGGGGTACACTCCTTGGCCACGTGGCTTAGGAAGCAGGAGAGACTTTGCTTGCAAGAAAATGGAACTCTTGCCAGTAGGCCATGAGAAGGTGCCACATGGCTTTGGATTAATTAGAGATCCTGCCTGGACAGCGACACAGCTAATGGTGCTGGCAGCCTGAATCACAGACGTCTACTTCTTTTCCTGAGATATGGTACCCCAAATCAGAACAGGGTGAGAAGGAAGCACTGTGGGCATCTGTGGGTATCCAAAAGGACTTTGATATTTTAATGAAGACATTAGGTCACTACTTTAAGTCTGTATAGCATTAAATAAACATTTCCTTTCCTTTTCACAAATCTCTGGCATTGAGAGACATCTTTCCTATGGTGATGGACAATCAAACCTAGTGGGGGTCCTTTCGGTAATAGTGTATCATACCCCCTTGGTCCTGTGTGTGTGTGCTCTGTAACAATGTTAACAAACCTGTAAAAATTTGTAACAAGGGGGGCTAAGTATTTTCATAGTTTGAACTTCCTTCATTGAAACGTTTAGAGCTATTGTACTTATGACAAAATACAACTAGTTTTTGAATTTTACTGAAAGACAGTTTCAGAAATTTGCTTGATTAATTTATTCTTCAAATATTCAGTAAGTATTATCACATTCAAGGCCTCAAAGGAAAGCTCCAAGAATATCATGGCATGGAGCAACAGACACCCACCTAAATATTAAGCAAATGCAGCACTAAAGGTCTCTTTACTTTTCTTTGCCATGATGTTTACCTCATTTAGACTGGTAAAACTCCCTTACAGAGATTAGATTCATGTTTGAAAATCTCTTGGCATTTATCACTTCGAAAAAGTCTGCAAGTGAAGTCATTGCTATTAACCCTCTCACCAGATGAGGAAACCAGGAACTCTCCTTGAGATTGTACCCAAGAGACTAGAGGAGGCCCAAGACTAGACTTTGATCTGAATTGTTAGTTTTGTATTTTGACCAGAAGGGTACACTGTTTATCTTATTTATTCCTTGTGCAGAGGGATTGGGAAGGGGAGGACAAACAAAACAATATTCTTTCCAATCAACTTAATTTATGTATCCTTGTAACTTTCTTTTTCTTTTGAATTTTACTAGTATTCTAGCTTCAATTCCTGAATTTCTAGATTCTTTTCAGTCTTTTCTTGGTTCCAGTGAGTGAAAAGAAAGTTCACGAAGAAGAATGGTCCTAGCATGCTAAAAACTTGACCATGTGATATTATGTTTCCCTTTTGTAGTTTTCTCTCTTCTGGAAAGGAATTTATCATCTTTGTTACAGATGAGGCAGGTTTGGCAGTAGACACTTCCACATGCAGGACTCTGGAATGTTTCCAATCTTAACATCTTGGGTTCATCTGGCTCATTTCCAACTTTCTTGCCTGCCTTCCTGAGCTAAGGTTATTGTTATGGGGCTTAACTACTCCCTGGTTCTAAGGGGAAAGACATAGGCACCCTCTAGATGTCCTTTAGGTCCCCAAAATTGATACTGTTGAGATACTAGATTTTTATAGCAAAACATGTGGATGTGTTATCTTTCCTAACCAGCTCTTTAAAAAAAAACACAGCACAGTAACAATAAAAATTTATTTTCATGTGGTCTACAATAAATTGGCATGCCTTCATTTAGCACACACTTGATATCTCCATGCTTTCCAATCTGACCTGGATAAGAGGTGAGGACTATTGTTTGGTTGTCAAAAGTAGCCATTCGCTTTTGGAAGCTATACAACGCTTCGACCAGCTGTATGTCCATACATGTGAAAAGGTCTTCTCTTCAGGGGGGAAAACAGTGTGGTTCTTCTGACCTAAAACAGTGCTACTACCTCCTGGCTCCAATTCTGGTTTGTGGTCTCCTTCACCATGGAATGTTATCTTCTGGCCATCTTTCATTACTTTGTCAATGTGAACTTCTAGAATCTTCTTCTCTCGAACTATCTTCCTTCCATTGCAGCTTTTACATGTTGCTTAATCATCAAATTTAAGACAATCTTTCCTGAGAATGGCTTTCTCTCTCCTGATAAACTTTCTTTGCTGGAAAAGCCCCTTCCTGAGAGAAAAGAAGTAGAAGAGACTGATGAAATGGACCAGGTAGAACTGCTGCACTTTGATCCAAGTCAAGAAAGATGGCACCATTACAATGAAGAAGCATATGAGGATGTTGAACATCATCCTAGGGGTGGTGGCCAGTATCAGACCTCTTAATGGGACCAGTGAATGACACTCACTGCTGGCATTTTATTTAATGTAGTAAAAGAGAGAAGGACTATAATCATAATATTGTTTTGTTTTAATATTCAACTAAGTAATGTTTTAAAAGTTAAGTGATGAATAAACTCAAAATATTTTTAAAAAATCCTTTATTTTGAGAGCTTATTGCTAATGATGCTAATGAATCACCTTAGGTAAACTATGCAAAAAAATAGCAGGACATCCATGAATTTTTTTCCCAAAACTTCTTTGGAGATAAATTTTTGGTCATATTTGGGTAGATAAGGAAATACATGTTTGATGTCAGATTTCTCAAGCGTGGCATTGGCATGATAGACGGCTGGCAGTATATTTCTACTCTTCTGTTAACATTATCTGAAAAAATTTTAAAGAATTTTTCCAAGTACACACTGTCATGATTTTTAACTAATTATATATATATATATATATATATATATATATATATATATACACACATGTGAAGAGATTGCCTTTTAAATAAGTACCAAGAAAAATTATCAAGCCACAGAGATAATGTATGAATGGCCCATTATAATCTTATCCATGTTTAAATGTAAAGGAAAAGATTAGAAGAAAATATATCTAAATGAACAAGGTAGTGGCCTTTGGGTGGTGGGATTATGGGAGAGCTCTTTCTGCTTTTAGGCACTTCTGTAGTGTTCAAGTTATGTTACATTTATAATTAGAAAAGAGCAGGAAAAAATAACTTGTCCTGTACAAACTGAAATAATCAGAGCAATTTAATGGAAAGCTTCCCAATATCATATTGTTACAAATACCAGATTTTAACATTTAAAGGCAAAAGTTTTAAAATGTAAATGGTCATAAGTATTTATGGATTTAACATTTAAAAATCAGCTTAAATCCAACAATGTCCAATTTTTATGGGATACTTTGCTACGTACGTGTGAATATTGATTTGATACCTAAAGTTACTATTTCCAAAGTAACCTCCTTCTCTACTCAATATTCTATAACCATAGCTACAGAGCTGACACCTATCTGACTATAATTCAATAGAATAGCTATCACTCTTTTCTTTCCTCTTTGAGGATTGGCCAGCTCTTGGACTAAATTAACCCAATCAACTGATGATCCAGTATGGTATTAGCACAACTCAAGTAACTGAGATGTTTGAATCTATTAATGATCAACCAGAGTTTCTTTAACATTCTTGCTTCTGTTTCATTTTCTGTTATTTAGTTTTTTTAGACCAAATGTAAATTTGGGTCTCTGCAGCTAGACGGGAGCAGTAACCCCTATTATTGGGATGGTTGCTAGCAGGTGGGTGATAGAAGTTTGATTTTCACCTATGTGGATACATTAATTAGGTTTTTTTTATTTTGGACTGGGAGGCATTGCGTGACTAGCATTTGTCTCATTCTAATCCCAATTTTTGTATTAACACTGAGAATAATTAATCCATGAGTGTTTTTTTTTTTTTCGAGTGAAAATACTCTAGTTAATAATTTGTGCTTTTATTGAAATACCAGAATAGCTTGTGAAAACAATTCATCTAACCTGGAAACCAGATTTTACAATATTTAGCAATTCAGGACACTGACAGTTATACAGGGTGTTATAGTCCCAAAGGTCTCCAAGGGCACTTAATTAACTCTGACCCAAGTTATATATTTTGCTCTATAGGAGTAACCCTTAATGCTCTATTTAGGTTATTTAGCTCATGGATTTATGTACATAATTTGAGTTTTCTCAAGACATTTATATGTGTCAATGAATCAGTGGCTGGTATTTGTGCTCTGTTGAAAATATAACCATGGAATTTGGGTCAAAGGAGTCAAAACTCAAAATGACGGAATGTGCATTAAATGTATCAGAGTACATTAGTACATAGTACATAGTACTACATTACTACATTGTACTTCATATTTAAACTCCAATATGTCATTGCTATATGTATATTTAGGAAATAATTATTCATTTTTAAGCTCTAACATATGAGGAATATGACACTCTCCCATCAAAAGCAATAAACTACTATGGCAGTATTTCTCTCCATCTCTTTGTGGGAGGTAGGGTTGGTGTGGGCATGCAGACTCTCCAGTGGAGCATGTTCGGATTAAAAAAATCATACAATTCTTGACTCCCACTTGAAAATCCTGGGTATTGAGTGTTATGGTGCCTCATTTATAATAAATAATTTTTATAATTTGTGTGTACTCAGCTTATCCTTATTAGATAGAAGGCAAAGAAGCTCTACTTGTTCTTAATTCCTACTTCATTTCACAAAGACTATAAGATGGTTCTCTTAGTCATCTTTCTAGCCTTGTAGTGTTAGCACCAAACCTTGCACACAATTGATGTTCAATGAATATTTTAGAAATGATATTTGAGATATGTAAATGATATAGAAATTTACTAAAATAAAGGGAGAGTTTTGAATTTCAAAGACAGTTGAGACATGAATTCAAATGAATCAACAGAGGTGGGGTTGGAAGATTACAGGATGAGCTTAAGGCTGACGGTACAGGGCAGACTATGTGCAAGAGCCGTCCTAGTTTACCTCACACACCAATTACGGAAGACAGGAACCATCAGAAAAATGTTGGAATAATACTCACATAGATGAGTATCCAGAAACTAGCTATTCCAGTTTTATGTTACTGCCTATATACTGTGTTTTATTTTCCCCAAGCATTTATTTTCAGCCCATATGTGTTTTTATATTTAAAGTGAATTTTGTATAGACATGTATATTTGGGTCTTTTTTTCTTTTTAAATCATTCTGATACTTTATTTTACTTTTTTATTTTTTAAATCCTCACCTGAGGATATATTTTTTATTATTAATTTTTTAGAGAGAGAAACATTGATGTGAGAGAGAAACTTTGATCTGTTGCCTCTCGCAATGCCCCCAACTGGGGACCAACAACCTATGTATGTGCCCTGACTGGGACCTGACCCCGCAGCCTTTTGATGTATGAGATGATGTGCCTACTAACTGAGCTATCCAGCCAGGGCATGACACTTTCTTTAAATCTGAGTATTTAGACAATGTCTAGTGTAATTCCTGATATGGTCGAGATTGGATCTGCTATTTCATTTGGGTTTTTAAAAAATTTTTTGAATTTTTAATTTACAGTTTATATATAATATTATATTAGTTTCAGGTATAGAACCCCGTGACATTTATATAATTTATGAAGTGATCACCCTGATAAATCTAGTACCCATCTGACACCATACATAGTTTTTATAATATTATTGACTATATTCTCTATGCTGTACTTTATATCCCCATGACTATTTTATAACTACCAATTTGTACTTCTAAATTCCTTCACCTTTTTTACCCAACTCTTCTCTCATCTGGCAACCATCAAAATGTTTCTGTTATGCTGATTTATTTATTTTGTTTTTGAGATTCCACATATAAATGCAATCATCTGGCATTTGTCTTTCTCTGTCTAATTTATTTTACTTAGCATAGCAAAATACTCTCTAGATCCATCCATGTTGTTGCAGATAACAAGATTCCCTTCTTTTTATGGCTGAGTCATATTCCACTGTATATATGCACCCAATGCTTTATTTATTCACCTATAGATGGACACTAAGATGGCTTTCATATGTTGGCTTTTGTAAATAATGCTGCAGTAAACATATGGATGTCTTTTTTTATTTAGTGTTATGGGTTTCTTTGGATAAACAGTACCCAGAAGTGGGGTTGCTGTTTCCTTCTTCATGTTTTGTTGTAGCGTTTGTTTTAAAGTCTGTTTTGCCTAGCATAAATATTGCTTTCCCAGCTTTTTTCACATAATGCATGTTTATTTAAATTTTTTCCATCACCATTTATCCCCTCTACACTCTCTTCCACTTCCACCCACCTGTGTCCCCCCTGCGTTCTCCACGCTGTTGTCCATATCCAAGAGTTCTTTCTCTTTTTTCTATTTTGTTCAATCCCTTCACTCCTCCATCCCAGCTGTCAGTCTGATCTCTATGAGTCTGTCTTTATTTTGTTTGTTAGTTCAGTTTGTTCATTAGATTCCACATATGAGTGAAAGCATATGGTACTTGAGTTTCTCTGACTGGCTTATTACCCTTAACATTTGTTTTGTTATGTTTCTATTTTCATGAAATATTTCACCCACCCTTTTACTTACAGACTGTGTCTTTTGATCTAAAGTGGGCCTCTTGTAGACAGCATACATTAGGGTCTTGTTTGTTATTCATTCATGATATAGCTTTTGATTGGAGCATTTAACCCATTTGCATTTAAAGTAGTTGTTGATAGATGTTTTTATGGCTATCTTATCATTAACATTTTATTTATATTTTTCCTCCTTCTTAAAGAAGGCCTTTTAATATTTTATCTAATACTGACTTGGTGGTGATGAACTCCTTTAGCTTTTTCTTGTCTGAGAAGCTCTTTATCTGTACTTCAATTCTAAATGATAGCTTTGCTGGGTAGAGTTATAGGTCCTTGATTTTCATCACAGAATATTTCTTGCTAATTTCTTCTGGCCTGCAAAGTTTCTGTTGAGAAATCTACTGGTAGTCTTATGGGAGTTCCCTTGTAGTAAGTGCTTTCCCCTTGCTGCTTTTAAGATTCTCCCTTTGTCTTTAACATTTGGCATTACTTGTTTCCCCACACTTTTTTGTAACTTCCTTCATGCTGGTCTTTAAAACATTTTTTGACTATTTTAAAGAATTTTATTTTAATTTTTCTATTGACCTTTTAACGATATTTCTTTGTATTGTCATTTCAGTGCCTGCACTGAGAATTACACAAAAACTTCTTAAATTTTCACATTCTGCCTAGAAGTTAACATTACATAGTTTCATGTAAAATACAGAAATCTTGTGACTATTTATCCCGTGTCTTTTTGTTTTATCTTTTAAACATGTATTTGATGAATTAGATTTACATATGGGATAAACTCCACAAAACAATGTTTTATTTTTTTCTTTAAACATTTATATGGCTTATAAAAAAAGAGGAGAAAAGAAAAAATAAAATATTTTACATATGCCTAGCTATTAACCACTTCTGATGTTTTTTTTTTGTCTGATAATATGAGTTTTCTTTCTTTTTTTAACATACTAAATGCAGCAGAAAGAAAGAAGGAGCTCCTACCCTTCACAGCAGCATGAATGGAAGTGGAGAGCATTATGCTAAGTGAAATAAGCCAGGCAGTGAAAGACAAATACCATATGATCTCACCTATTAGTGGAACCTAATCAACAAAACAAACGAGCAAGCAAAATAGAGCCAAAAACAGGAAATAAAGAACAAATTGACAGTAACCAGAGGGGAGGGGGAAGGGTGATAACAGGGGAAATAAGGGGAGTAGACATCAAGGAACACGTATAAAGGACCCATGGACAAAGCTGAAGAAGGGTAGGATTGAGGTTATGACATAGGGGTTTGTGGGGCTGGGGAAAGTGGTGGCAGGAAAATGGAGACAACTGTACTTGAACAACAATAAAAAAAGAAAATAAATAAAGATTTTATTTATTTATTTTCAGAGAGGGGAAGGGAGTGTCTCTCTAGTGTCCCCTACTGGGGACCTGGCCCACAACCCAGTTATGTGCCCTGACTGGGAATCGAACCAGCAGGTCTTTGGTTGGCAGATGGCACTCAATCCACTGAGCCACACCAACCAGAGCTGATAATATGAGTTTTCATCTGGTATGATTGTCCTTTAGCCTCAAGAAACTTGGTAAGGAGTTAGAACAGGGAAATCTTCTGATAATAGAGCTTCTTAATTTTATCTGAAAGCATCTTTATTTTTTAATATTTTTGCTAGATATAGGATTCAAACTTAATAGGTTTTTATTTTTTAGTGTTTTAAAGTTAGCATTCACTTTTTTGGGCTTTATGTGGTTTATGATGAGAAGTTTGCTTTTAGTAATATAACTTATTATTTCTGTTATATAATATGTCCTTTTCTCTTACTGCCTATAAGATATGCATTTTAAATTTAGTTTTTTAAGCTAAATTGACACAATGTACATTCCCATGGGCTTATTTCCTTTTATTCTGCTTTGCATTCAGAATGGTGTTTAGCATATTGTGTCTACAAATTATGCCAATCATAAAAATTGAGAAATTTTAAGCCATTATTTCTTGAAATATTTTTCTTTTTTAAAAAATTTATTGATTGACTTTTGAGAGAGAGAGAGAGAAGAGATATTTTTGGTTTTTTACTTATTTATGCACTCATTGGTTGCTCCTTGTATTCTTATATGTGATCTGACTGGAGTTTGAACCCACAATCTTGGCCAATCAGGGTGATGCTCTAAGCAACTGAGCTACCTGGCCAAGGCCTTCAAATATGTTTTCTGCTTCATTTTCTCTCTGCACTTCTTTGGGATTTCAATCATACACATCTAAGACTTTGATCTTATCTAACAGGACTGTGAGACTATTCTTTGTCTTCAAACTTTTTTTCTCTCTATTCTTCACATTGGACAATTTCTAATGATTTGTTTTCAAGTTTTCTTACTCTTTCTTCATTTCCATTTGACTATAATGGAGTGAACATTAAATTCCAGATATTGTACTTTTCAGCTCTCAATTTTGCACTTTTTATTTTTCTAATTCCCTGTTGGGATTCTCCTTCTTTTAATTCTTTGTGAGCACATTTTTATTTCACTTCACTTAGACTGGTTATAATAGCTATTTAAAAATCCTTTTTTTTTTTTTTTTTAAAAATTCATCCCTAAGTCTGGTTTATCTTGAGTGAAGATTTGGCTGGTTTTCTTTTCTCTTGAGAATGTGATCCATTTTCTTATTTTTTTAAATATTGGGTAATTTTGAATGGTGAATGTTAAGCTGTGGAGATTCTGTGTTCTGGTATTTTCCTTACCTGGATGTTGCTTCTTTTATTTTAGCAGGCAATTATGTTGACTGAATTTACAAATCCTGTTTCTGTGAATGTGTAGTTCAGGAATCAGTTAGAAATGTGAGTCAAGGATCTGGGGATTTTTTTCTCTGGGTCTTTCCCTTCCAGGATTTACCCTGCTACCTTCTAGAGTCATGGTTTTGATGCAGGGTGCAGCCAGGAGGGGGGCCCCCAAAATAGGGATTTGGAATGGGCCCAGAACTCACGGTGTCCAGGAAATATTAGAGGGACATATAAGATGTCCTCACCCCTTCCCCCACAGGTATGAGTTGGGGGAAGGGACACATGGAGCAGGGACATGAAGAGCTGCTAATCCATGGCATGGTCATTTAACATATCTATAGCCTTTGGCTGGTGGCTTAGATGTGTTAAATAGCTGTGACCATGCTCTGAGCCAGAGGGATGGAAAGGACTCCCCCCAAGACGTGACTGGGGGAGGAACCTCAAGTCACAGC